>JAQMYM010000018.1:13806449-13820356 GCA_030014255.1 Parauchenoglanis ngamensis
CCAAAAATTTAATTTATTTATTAATTCATTCAATTGTTGTTGTTGTTTTTTTTTTTGTTTTGTTTTTTCAAACTAGAAGTATTCACCTTGATTACAGATATTATCTTTTGAAATCTTCTAATTAACTGGAGCTGGAACAGGAATGTCTACTTGTCTCAGTTTTTATGTCCACTGCAAAGCTAAAAAGCTATCAATATCAGAAAGCATTAACTGCATTAAACTTGACCTCTTTGCCAAAGTCTCAGGAGGGAAGTGCACTCTGGAAAAATCTGACTTTACATAATTTGTCTTCACATAATCTGACACAACCAAAAGACTCAAGGGATGTGAAGCTTCTATGTTATGTTACAGGGAGAAAAAGAGGAAAAAGGATAGAGACAGACATAAATGGACGAATGTGCACACGCATGGGTGAGTAAACAGATGACTAAATCACCATTCCTGTCCTCCTTTGTTCTCTTTTTTCCCTAGCCATGTGAGAAACACTTCCCTCCCCAGTCTTGTGTGTTCCCCTTACACAGCACTTTGTTCATGCAGAACGTTTTCTACAGCGCAGATGTCCTGGTGCACGACTCTCAGAGGCAGCATTCTGTTCTAGCACAAAAACACACGCACAACACACTCCCTCAAGTGTGCGTGCATTGTGTGTGTGTGTTTGTGTGTGTCTCTCACACTCACCCACCCAATGACACTATTTTTATATCTCTGCCAACTCAATGCCCATTTTAGAGCTGCCTTTTGTCAGGATATGAAAGGAGTCTGTGAGTGTTTGAGAGCAGAAATCACTGCATCTACACTGCTACATGCCAAAGTGTATAAGCAGATTAGTACTAAAGACTCTGGTCAGACAGCAGAAATAATCTGTAGGGTTTTCCACTAATGACAAGCTGTGGGATTTATCATGGTATCTTTAGGAGAGAAAAATAAGAGTCTGGTGAGGGAAGGACTGTTTATAGCTGCTATAACGTATAATGTAATAAGAGGAACTGACTTGTCTTGTGGACTTTCCACAACATTAAATGTAACTATAAATGCTGAAAATCTATGATGTGTCATTAAAAAAATGACTCATTGGCAAATTGATGTGGTATAAGCGTCTGCTGATCCATTTTGGGATGCCTACAGTAAAATTGGGCCACATCACACCACGCAATCAATGATTATTTTTCTATAACAGCACACCCTGTAGTGTTTTATGCCTTGCTTGAAACTATGAAATAACCTTAAAGCCATATACAAGTTTGACAACACTGTTTTTGAAATGCTATTTACAGAATAAACCATAGCCAAACTATATATGTAACCTCTCAGTACCATGTTTTCAAAGCAAAATATAGGATTCTGTTTTTTATGCATTCAGTGAAAAAAATGATTAATTTTTAAATTAAATTCACTTGCCCTTACATAAAAGAGCATTGTTTTTACCAGGACCAAACTGTTATATTTATTCTTTATATTATTGTATGTTTTCTGTATATTTTTATGCTTTAAACTTAACATTATAGACGGTATATACTGTAAGCATGTACCTAATACATGGTCCATAATTGAAAGAACACATATAGTCTTTCTTTAACACAATTTTATATAAATATATGTTTAGAGGTGCATGCTTGACATTTATGGCAAACAACAACAACAACAAAAACTCTGCATAAAGGAACAACTGAAAAAATAAATAAATCATCCAATCACTGTCACTTGACTGTTGTGAACTGTATTAACGATGCTGCTCTGTCCGACATTAAGACATTTGTAGTGTTAAATTCAAGACTTCGGTACGCTCAATACAAAGACTTTGACATTGTACACATTACACCCATGGGTATCTATATTCAATGGGCTTATCTGCTAAACAACAATGTCAGTGCTGTTCTTTTTTTGTCGACTCCTACACTCATTCACTGTAGCGCTGCCTACCAGTTTACACATTCTGGGAAAGTGTTCTCTCCGCCACATCTCACACTCAGTGTCCTTTTCTGTGTCGCTCTCACTCCCTCACTCTGTCCTCGGAGTGACATGCATGGTTTACCATACAATCAAAAGTAACTACTCTGAACTCGTTCAGATATTGTGGAACCAAAATGATTCAATCTACTTAAGAACTTCATATTATCTGATATTCACAGAGTGAGTATATCTCTTTGAAGGTAATAGTTGTTTGCATTAAAATCTCTTTTTATAAAAAAAAAAGATGTTACAAAATTACTATATGGAAATTATAAAGATTTGCTTATGATTTGCATTTAATTTAATATGCAATAAATAAGATATACAAATTATAATATATATGTTAAAAATGATTAAAGAATTGCGCATTTTAACCAGAGATATACGATAGTTGCGCTTTTTGAATTTTTCACTGATCACTATTACAATGTTGCTGAAATAATCACTGATTAATTTAGTGTGTTCTGTTCTTTTGGCATGAATGTTCCACATCTTTATTAGGCCATTTTAGTAAGCATTTTTAAACCTTTCTCCATAATCATTAGTACATAGAGTGCAAGCGTTCTTCTCTATTTTGATGACATTGTGACACACATTGTGACATTTTGCTTACAACCTGAATTGATTAGGTTTATGTCTGTTTCACTACAGCACATGACTATCCACTTGATCAAAACCTGACATTCATTGTGTAAAACTGCTTACCGAGTATGATCTTTACAGATTGCCTAAGATATTACATTACAATATTACAATATGAAAATAAAAACATTTTCATGTTATTTTGGACTCTAAGAGTTCATAGTATATTGTTGGTAAACAAAAAATGACTAAATTTTGGAAAGAATTTGTTTTGGCTGTTCCCTGCTATTTAGCCACAGTGACATCTGATGGGTTTGCATAGGCTACCACATTATGCACGTATAGTATACTGTCTTTATATACATATAATAAGAGATACACTGAAACCACTGTTCAGTTGAGTGGGAAAGATTACATAACTTTAAGGCAAAATTAAAAAGACAAATAAATTTACATCTAGACAAGTTAGCATGTTGGGTTTCACATCGATTCCTTCATAATCACAGGTAAAAAGGTCATGTGGTATTAATGAGTCAGTCAAGATTACTACCTTTTTAACTTTTTCTTAAATCCTGTTTGTATCTTTTTGCATCTTTTCATATTTGCCCCTGCATCTGAACCATCTTTTTCAATCTTCTTAACATTTCTTTTATAACTCTGTTCAAACTACTTTGTCTAATCTGACTTAGTTCAGAATCCGTGGGGGAAACCATGGGGGAGGCAAACTTTTGAATTCAACTAATTAGATTTTGATGGCTGCTATACTTATCCCTGGCTCTGCCTTGTATTTATTAGACATCACATAATGTCTCCGAAGCTTGACCCTCATTTCCATTACATAATATTTTTCTCATTTGTGTTTATGTATCCAGTTACATGTTATAGACTACATGTTATATAATTGTTTTAGGCAACATTTTAGACAACTCTGGAAGTCCAGATGGATTGAACTGAACTGGCCAGTCAGTGTGTGGTGATGATTAAACAGTGGTGATTGGCACCCACAGTGCTGAACAGGGTAAAAATAGGCCTGTGGTTGAATGTGATTAGCTACAATAGGGACACTGGTGACTCACTGTAATTAATGCCAGTCTGTGCCTCGCTCTCTGCTGGCCCGGCTATGTGGAGGGGTGTGAGAGCACCACACAAAACCTTGTGAGAGTAGCAGGGTGAGGAGTGGGTGTTTTACAGTTTCTGTGATTAAACTGCAAGTGGAGATGAGTGGGTTTAGTCAGGCTGCGGTCGCATGAGAATCAGGCATAGCAGTTTGGTTTGGTCACTGAGTGTGAGTGTGTGTGTGTGTGTGTGTGTGTGTGTGTGTGTGTGTACACCTGTATAACATATATATCTTCATAATGAGGCAGGTGGAGTTTGTTGAGTCAATTAAACATTGTTCATAAATTGCATTTAAGACAGCAATAAGCAAAAACAAAGGCAGGATACCTAAACTAAATAACAGCAGACAGTAGAAAAAGACATGACACTATGCACTGGTGCACAAGATAATTACATAACAAGTATGATACAGAATAAAGCACAGACAACAATACACACAAATGAAACAGCACAGAATGTATGCTGGCTTGTAGGACTCATAAGCCAAAAAAAATAACCCAAACAAACATGGTTTCAAGATTATGGTGGAACAAGGAAGACCTGGTGTAAAAGGATAACAACCTTTAAAGTAATAACATTTGAGTTTTTCAACCAATCTTTATGTACCAGATTTACTGTAGCATAATGCATAATGTGATTATTACAGACTATAATTTCAAAACATTTCCCTATACTGACAAAAGAATCTAAAATTCACTGAAGTGAAACACATTTATAATGGAATTCTAAGGGCAGTTGTTACATTCCCGTTGATAAATGTTTGAAATATATGACTATCCTAACCATTATGCTTAGGATAAGATGGACTTGAGAGATCAAACTTTCCAGTCTTATGGCAAAAGAGAAAAAAGTTGCTTATGATGTTTTAAAGTGTTCAAACACAAACTCCAGGTTCCAGGGTTTAATCACGAGCTTACTGTTACTGTGTGTGTGTGTGTGTGTGTGTGTGTGTGTGTGAAATTGTTGATCTTCTCCATGTATCGTTGTGGGTTTCTCCTGGGTTCTCTGGTTTCCCCCTACACTATATGGCCAAAGGTTTATGAACACATGAGCATCACACCAATATGTGCTTTCTGAACATCCCATTCCAGTTTTAGTTCCCCTTTGCTGTGATATTAAGCTCCACTCTTCTGGGAAGGCTTTTCACCGGATTTTGGAGCGTGGCTCTGGGGATTTGTGTTCATTCAGCCACAAGAGCATTAGTGAGGTCAGGCAATGATGTTGAGTGAGGAGGTCTGGGGTGCAGTCGGGGTTCCAGGTCATTCCAAAGGTGTTCAGTGGGGTTGAAATCAGGGCTCTGTGCAGGACGCTCGAGTTCTTCCACTCCAAACTTGGCAAAACATGTCTTCACAGAGCTCGCTTTTTGCACAGGGGCATTGTTATGCTGGAACAGGTTTGGGCCAACTCGTTCCAGTGAAGGGAAATTTATTTGTTTCTAACTTTGTGACAACAGTTTTGAAAAGGTTCATAAGTGGCCATATATTGTACCTCCTATAACATACCAGGAGGTGGATTGGTTGTTCTAAATTGCCCATAAGTGGTAAAGTGTGTGTATGGTGCTCAGTCCACTGTGTTCTTATGCTTTGCGCCTCATGTTCCCAGGCCAGGCTCCAGATCCACCATCATCTGGACCAGGATAAAGCCCTTACTGAATGAATGAGTGAATTAATTAATCAATTAATTTAACACCTGCCCCTTAGATTTCCATTATATGTGAGTTTTGAATTCTGAGGGCAAAAAATCTTTTACCACCTATTTGTGGGAATCACACATGCAGAATACAGATACTTAAGATTTCTTTAAGCCTTTTGGTTAGAGAAACTAAGCTTAATATTAGACCTATAAAGTGTCTGAATCACTTGTGTGCCTGGATGCACAGATTTCACATAAGAGGATGCACTTGCATGTGAACAGAGACCATTTTGGTTATATTTTAACATGTATGGTAGGAAGAGACCTGCCAGGAGGAGGAAATGTATTCAGTTTGGCCGCCCACCACTTCCTCCTTACATGGCTCTGCTGAGTCCCACCACAACACTCTTTAACAAAGGTCAACTGGATCAACTGCTTTACACCAGCGGCATACAAACGGCTAAGTTAGTGCTTCTCAGTTCCTGTCATGAGACATTGGTGTATGCAGATTAGTGTGGTTATTACTCTAATGTAAGCTTTTTTTTTGCGTCAAGACTGAAATCAACTATGTACATGAGGCCGACTCAATCGTTTCTTATAACGGATAAGACAGTGTCCATGTAGATCATGAAATGGAGTAAAGAACAAATCTGGAGCAGCTGTCTGTGAAATTAGGCTGTCTGGCCAGTGGGAAGACAGCGAAGTAAACAGATCACATGCTCTTAGACCACAAAGGGAGAGAGAAACAGTGTGTGCATTTTAAACACTATATGGGTCACGATCCCAACTACTGAAGTTTTCTGAATGCATGCCCTTTTATAATGACGTCCTTTCCAACCCTTTCACTGTAATGCAGAACATAGCCCTTGGGTTTTTTTTGTTGTTGTTGTTGACTATTTTTCTGTAAAAAACAACACTTTTTTACTTCTTACCCTCAAGGTGAGAGAGAAAGAAAGCTCACATGGTTATACTTATTGAATATGTGCTCGGTTAGTCAACCTCAGTAGATGTGATTGAGTGGCATGCCCAGGTTTTTAGACATGGGGTTGCAAAACAGTGCTGTGAGCCGGTTAGACGAGTGCCAGCTGCCCCAAAACTGACCTCAAATCATATTTCTGACTAGTCTATTACAATTCTGTCATATTTTTATATTTATTTATAGTGTACTGTCCTTAGTGGCTGTGTTTCACCAGTAGGGGTCCCCCATCCATCAGCCTCCCACTCAGCTCAACTGCTCACACACACAAGCACACACTCACAGTCACACACACAAACACACACACACAAACACCACCGGTAACACATCTGACTCAGTGACAAGCACAGTTCTATTGTAGCACTGTGAATAACTGTTGCCTGTATATATAGCACAAAGCAGCAAAAATAGGTATTATTGTGGTATATGGCAACTAAAAAGCAGAACTGTAGTTGTGTAGCTGCATTTTATTGTGTGTTATCTCCACCTCCGGCAACACACAGCTGACAAAATGAAAAAGTTTGAATGAAAGAAATATACTTTAGATCAGTATTTTCTATTGTTAGTATGTCCCTTGCTGACAGATGTTCCTTCATGATAATATGGTCAAACACTGCATGCTAAGATTTTCATAGTGAGACATCAAAATGGTACCAGTTCAAAAGTTTGCAGCTCCCTTTCCAAATGTCATAAAAATATTCTTTAGTAACTTATATGTCCTGTCATGTTGTGTCATGACATTGACTCCTTTAAATAAGGATCAAATTGTTTTTCTCTTGATTCTGGCTGTTGTTTCGGACTGGTGCAGGACATGTCTACATTTTAATTTATTCGTATAAAATTCTGTTTATTTGTAGACAAAATATAAGGCATTCATTTTATGATTTGTATTCATTTTATGATTTGTTTACTTACAATGCAGACTTTTTGCACATACAGTACGTTTCAGATTGTTGTCTTAATGCAAAGCACACCCACAAATTATATTTATCTTCGTGAAATTCTATATTTTTGTATAAATTGTAAGATGTAGATTTTCCTTTTGAAATTTTTATTCATTGGCTTTCTTTTTTCTACCATATATTATGGAAGTTGCAAACCTTTGCACTCAGCAGTGGCACTGAACTAGCAACTAGGTTGTATTACTTCAGGTTTATAGTAGATTGTTGCTTTAGATAAATCTACAATATGCCTTTATGGGGTCTTTTGCTCAGGTAAATAGAAGATGATGTGGCAGACACAAAGCATCATCTGCTTTTATTCAAAATGGCTGGAAATGACTGCCGAGGGTCAAAACAGAGCAAAAAAAAAAAAAAAGATAGAGCCTTTCTCTGGGCCTCTGACATGCTTTACTATGACTTTAACATTGACCTTTTATCTCCATATTTTTGTGATTTGAACACAGTTTAGTGGTTGCTAAAACAAGCCTCTCGACTTCGAAGCCCTGTGCCATGAGTTAAAGGTCAGGATCGTCAGACCAAGGAATTCCTTAAGGCTTCTGTTAAAGCGGTTTAGCGTGTTGTCTGTTATTATGATGTTTGGACTTTTGTCCTGTTTCCTTATACATGTACTTATGTTCACAGTCACGTGTGTTATCAGAAAGACATGTGAGAGGAGGAGGCTGAGGTGATGGAACAGGTTTGGGAACAGGTGCTTGTGTGTGTGTTCATGTAAAAAAATGTTTTCTGGAAATGTCAGATGTATGCATCATGTCATGAAGTAGAGCCTTCTCACGGATTAAAACTCATGGTGGCACTCTTTGGATCTAAGAAATTATAAGCTCATCGTTATCATACTGTTTGATTTATTACATAAAAGCACATAAATGCACCAAACAACAAAGATAAACAATGACACGGTGTCACAGGATTAGGTTTAGTTTAACTTAGTCAGTATTTACAAGCTACAATAGAGCAGAATATTCAGTAAAGTGATCCATTTCTAGGAAAGTGAGGGTGAAGTTGCAAAATCAACATTATTGCAATGTTCTGAAATCATCTGATGAAATAATGGCATGCGTCATGTCGACTCTCTTAGAAAATTGATCACACAACATTCCCACTTAGACCCAAAATAACATGACATAAAGCTTTCTTATATTTCATAAAAACATATAATGTTAAGTTATGGCAGGTAAAAAAAAAAGTTCTTAAAACCTGAGACACAATGAGCAAAGAAGTTTGGGCAAAGACGTTCTTCAGTGCATGTAGGAAATGTTCTGCATTTTGATGCACAGACATAAAAATAAAGCTTAGAAATAGAATTTTAAGTATAAGCTCATATCCTGAAAATGTAGGAGTACCCATAAATTTTAACCTTTAAATTCGTATTGTTTCTTTAAAACAATAAAAAGTCTTATTTTAATTCTTACAGATTTTATACGTTAGAAAAGGGGAATACCACAAATGAAATGAATTAATATTACATTTTATTTATATAAAAATAGGCACTTCATTTTAACAACAACAAAAAAAACCCCTCTTCCATTGTGATAAGCATTAATAGCGTGTGTGTGTGTGTGCGTGTCTTTTAACCTTCCTGTGAACGTAAAATGATTAAAATATAGTCTATTCTATTTTAAAATGCAAATGGAAAATGCAAATAGTGTGCACAATTATTGTGTGTGTATGCAGTTATTGTGTGTGATGGTGTAGGTGTGCAACCTGTAGGCCTTTTCACTGGAAGTGTGTTCTGAGTAACATGAGTATTTGCACCTGTTGCTGCACCCCATTCATGAAATGTCCAGAAAGGAACTGAGACAGAACGAGAGAACGAGTGAGAGAGAGAGAGAGAGAGAGAGAGAGAGAGAGAGAGAGGGTGTAACAGACAGAGAGATAAACATGAACACAGAGCGATAGATGTTTAGCATATGCCTATATCATCACTCTCGCTTTCTTAATATTTTTATATTTCAATATAAAAATAAATAATTTAATTCTTAATACCATTTATATTGGGCTTGTTTATAATTTTGAGACATTTATTAAAATACTTTGACATAAAGTGTCTCAAATGGCTGAACGTCAACACAGTAATTTACACGTTCCATAACAAATAGTGACATAAATATGAGTCACACACAAATTATTCGACGATGCAGCCTGTAATTACTCATATCCCAGCATCCTGCTTGCATTGTGCCAGTGAATACTTACACACTGCAATTGCATGGTGTCAATCAGGTGTGCTGACAATGGTGAGTTTGTGTGCTATGGGCAAGTCGTACCTTCAGGGCATGAACGTGACTGATTTATAGCTAAGAGTGTTGATGAGTTGACAGTTCAAAATGAGTCATTGAGGAAGGAGTGTGTGTCCACCTCCACAACATGAACACTAATGCAAAGACACTTCAGCTTTACATCCTGCATGCAAAGATGTTGCCTATATGCACACACACACACACACACACAAACTTTACAGTTCAAGTAGGTCATGCTGACTTTTTAACTCAAGCACACACTTTAAACAGGTACTGTCACTTTAAAAAAAAAGGCACACACAGACAAACACACAAAGTTCCTGTTTATATATAAACACACCTACGCACTTGACACCTTGCATACAAAAAGATCCAACACCTGCACACATGCACATATACACTTTACTGGACAAGTACTGTACATCACACATGCACACGTGAACACTTTCGCTTACACTACGTACGAGTTATGACTGCAAACATGGAGATAAACAAACACACATCCCGCATATAATCTTACAGAAATAAACACTCTTACACACACTTTATAGAATAAATAATTCATGCCAACACTTTCACACATATAAAAACTAGTCACTGCAGATGAGTATACAGTATTCACCGAAACAAACACACCCACACATACACACTATCGAACAAACAGTTGCAACGAAGGTGTGTTTGTGATCATACACAGTCAAGCACTTTACATCATTTCACAACACACAGATTGTCCTTATTCGGTCAATAAATTCAACTTTATTGTTTAGTGAAACGTGGATCGTTATAGTAAAATTAAAGGTGCTTTAAGATATTTAGCTGAAGCTAGCTAACTCCAAACAAATATGTCACTTTCCTTCACTGTTCTCTTCAAAGCCACACTCCAAAACGAGGACAGAAAGCTAATGCAAGAAGGAGACATTTCTGAACTGACAGACATGATCAAAAAGATCAATGAGAAGGACTCCTCTCTGACCTGAATATTTAGACACGCAAGGGCTCCACAGAGACTGTATACAGTTTTTCCCTTAAGTAGATCTTCTATTGCCAGGTGTTATAATATATGGAGATATTATTTTAAAAAGGATTCTGACATTCTGAAAAGTTACCGACAGCACCTTGAACAAATGTTCAACATGAACTATCACTCGCTATGCATTAAGGCAACTGTCGTTCAGTATATTGTTTTATTCTTTATATCTGAGCAAAAAAAAAAAAGGCAACCAAAAACACAGAAAATGGCCTAAAAATGAAGTCAAGATGGCTGCATGTAGCTTCAACAGCAAACAAAGTAGCACTTCATACATTTAAACGAGTTATGCTGTATATGCAAGAATTTACTTTAGATCAATCAACATCCAGATATATGAGCATGTTAAATTTATAACAATCACTATACAGTTTGCTGTTTTGAGGAGAAAAAATATACATCACTCATCACAGTTAGCTGGTTAGCTTAATGCTAACATTAAATGAACATGGAAGCATCCATGATTTTGTCCTACTTTGTAGCTAGAACGCACCACTTCCTGCTTCCCAGCTAAGTGGAATACAACATAAGAAATGAGTTATAACTAAAAGAAATGAAATTTCTCCAGTAATGTGATATTTTCAAGTGAGAGATGAACCACAAAAGTTCTGTAACAAAGATTAAACTCTACCAAAGTGATGTAAATGCCAAAGTGTAGAGAAAGAAAGGGAAAGGTAGAGAAAGATCTGCTCATGATCCAAAACATATGAGCTCATCGGTCAAGCTTGGTGGAGGTTGTGTCATGACTGGAGCTGCTTCTGGAATGGGCTCACTAATCTTTTTTGATGATGTAACTCATGCTGGTAGTAACAGAATAAATTCAGAATTCTACAGAAACATTCTGTCGGCCAATTTATAGAGAAATGCATCCAGTGTAATTGGGAGGAACTTCGTCATGTAACAAAACAATGACCCAAAACACACTGCCAACACAACAAATGACTTCATCAGGGAAAAAAGTGGAAGGTTTTAAACTTTCCAAGTCAATCACCAGACCTTGACCCAGTTGAGCAGCATTTCAGCTCCTGATAAGAAGACTGAAGGGAGAAACCCCTCATAACAAACAATAAGTAAAAGAAGCTGCAGTACAAGCCATTGCAAAAGAAGATTGCAACAGTTTGGTGATGTCGGTGGGTTGCCTGTTTGATGCAGTCGAGGGATATACAACCAAATATATAATATAATATAATATATTAAGTGTAATTTACTTTAATTCACTTTAAAATGATCTTTTCCTATATGTTCATTTACATAAAAATTGGGACCCAAATATCTTCAGTGTATAACAAAAACAAAAGACTTGGCCTTACTATTCCAATACTTTTGGAGGGAACTGTATTATGCATGTAAAAACATGCAAGCTCAACTTTTCCAGTTAAGGAGCACTGTTTAGCTGGGTAGCTATCATAGTGAGCAGGGAAGAGTAACTAACATCTAGCAACTAACAACTAGCTTCCACTCTTCCATACTGACATAAACTAGCAAGTAAGAGTGTGGAATTGAAACTGTGAGGTACATTGTCAACTCTCTTTAATGAAAAAGTGTTAGCGGTCAATCTATAACATCTACAATATTCCAGAGATCATGTATCAAATATCCAGAAATCAGAAATCAAATACATAAATACTATAGTGTAGGAATATAGTGCGTAGTATGTTATTTGCGATGCAGCAAGTGGTCTTCTTTCCACGTCATGTCATCTAGTATATCAATTAGATTATAAAAGTCCATTACATATTTACTGGAAAGTTGTTACTTCAAAGCCTATCAGGAAGCCCTGTTTTAGGCCTTTAAATGAGTTTCAGTCCGAGGTCATAAACTGGTAGGCCAGTCCAGATGCAGACACGGCAAAGTATTTTATCATTTTAAAATAAGGTACTGTACTAATGAACTAATCACTAAGGGGCTAAGAGGTAGTCGTTGGTGCTATTTAGTTATGTTATTTGCATATGCAGACCTTTACAGGCAAAGAATTATGGATGAATTTGTATGAATTAAAAGTAAATAATACCCTAATAAACCTAATGTTTTTGTCATGAATGATCAAGACCAAATAGATTTGTGGCAATGAGGAGCCCCCCTCTGACATTCCCATTACACCTATAAGAAACCTACTTAAATAATAATAAATAATAATAAAATTAATAGCATGAATATTACAATAAGCAGGGCAGTAGGGGGAAGGGCCCTGTGCAACATGTGTGGGTTAGGTATTCAAAGTGTAGAGGACGACTTGGCAAAAAAGATTTATTTCCTCAGAATCCACACATGCCTTTTAAAGAAAACTTTATTTGTCATGGCATGTTTTGGGGAGCATGTAAATTTGTTGCCACACTGCACTCACACCCAGCAGAGTTATAAGTAATTGAGAGCGGATGAATTTCTGAGAACGATTTGTGCTAAAATGAGGCGTGATGACGGCAAGTGTGAACCAGATAACACATCTGCCTCCTCGAGCCACACCACTGAAGGGGATTTAGTGCAGACATTAAAAAAAGGAGTAGGAATGTGTGAATGCAAGCTGTTTAATGTATATGTGTGGGTAATGTGAGTAATTGTGTGTGTGTGTGTGCGTGTGTGTGTATGTACGTGTGTGTGTGTCTGTGTGTGCGTGTGTGTTTGTATGCATGTTCCTGATAAGATGAGCCGTGTGTTTTTGCCTAAACGTGGGATGTCCATCAGAGTCAGAATGAGGGAGGAAGTGTTTCCTTGCCCCATCACGCATTGTGTGTCATAATGATACATGGAGGGATGGGCACACACACTCACACACATACATGTGCAAACACACATTTTTTTTTTATGACTGACTGTATACAAGCAGGAAAGGGGTGAGGTGTGAGAATGACTGCCATGAAAGCCATTTGTCCATGACAGTTGGGAATGATTTTGCATATATATGTGCATGTGCACATATGTGTGTCAACAAACAAGCTGGTGTGCGTTTGAGAAAGAGAGAAAGTTACCGGCCCACTTCTCAAAATGCCAGTGTGCTAATGTCCTGTTTTCTCAGAAAACATTTGCATGAAGCCAACGCGCTTCACGTAAAGGAAGAAGAATAAAGTCATACTGTAAGGAAGTGTTAACCTCTGACAGACAGAGAGAGCGAGAGAGAGAGAGAGAGAGAGATAGAGAGAGATTAAAATCCAGAAATAAGAGACCGTGAGAAAGAGAGAGAGAGAGAGAGAGAGAGAGAGAGAGAGAGAGAGAGATTATAATACAGAAACTAGAGAGCGTGAGAGAGCATGAGAGAGAGAGAGAGAGAGAGAGAGAGAGAGAGAGAGAGAGGGAACTATAGAATGGAGAGTGAAAAAAGAAAAGTGAAAAAGAGATTATGTGTGTGTCTATGTGTGGTAGATAGATAAACAGACAGACAGACAGTCTTTCAGCAAAAAACGGAAAAGGGTTTTAAAAGTATTGGC
>JAQMYM010000018.1:13829345-13839554 GCA_030014255.1 Parauchenoglanis ngamensis
ACACACACACACACACACACACACACACACACACACATATATATATATATATATATATATATATATATATATATATAAAACAACCCAATTCTTATTATCTGTCTACATATAAAATATAAAAATTCTAATAAATATTATATTTGAAATTAAATATATCATTACACAACTATATAAAAACAACAATAATAATCATCCTCATCATCATCCTCATCAGTCATCGTCATAAAAAATTATTCTGCTTGGAGCTGTTTTCTCAGTTACTTTCACACAATTAAATCCAGTTTAAACTGATTAGCTCCGTTTACACAGTTGAACTTTTCAAGAAAGAGGCTATTATTTGGTTTTGTTTTCATTCAGGAAGTTAAAAACATGTAACAACACCAACAGTACACCGCTTAGAGCACACAGCAGACACAGAACGAGAGCACTCATGAGCTCTTTTTGATCTGCTATTCACGTCAATAAAGTAAAACTTTTTCCAAACCAAACTTTTTGCTGATTTTCCAGTAATTTTCTGCTTTGCTTGGCTTAGGGCCACACACACACACACACACACACACACACACACACACACACACACACACACACACACACACAGATCATACACATACTGTACTGTCAGGTGTGCCATGTTTGTCATTACCTGTGCTAAACCAAGCTCTCACCTGCTTCAACATATTTGTGTCTGGGGGAGGAAACAAAATATTTCTAAGAATTGCTCTTCCCAAGTAAGATCAGAACATCCATACACACACGCCCTATTGCACGTGCATTGCTGTACGTCCATACTGCTACAGCCCATCAAACCCTATGGATTACCAAGTGTCAGAATTCTCCTATTTTGCTCTATTTACACAGTCTGTACTGCCGTAACACATACCCTCAGGCGCTCGTCTCATGTGTCTCAATCCTGGTCTTGGAGTTCCTGTTCCATGCACGTTTTGGTATTTTCCCTTCTCTAAACTCACTTGATTCAATTTATCAACTACTTAACATGCCTGAACTAGATGGAGCTGACTGAGATGGAGGAGGCAAAGCCACAAAATGCACAGGACGGGGGTATTCCAGGACCAGGACCAAACACTGCTCGAGACTTTTGTGTTTAAGTTGGCAAGTGAGAGAAAAAGTTTTAGTTCAGTCCAAGGCTGACAACTCACACCCAAAAAAAGAGCAAAAAAAAAAGAGCAAAAACTGGAACTAGGAAAGTAGGAACTGTAATAATAAGTACAGACACTCACCATGTGTGCTTTAGTCTCAATTGCACCATTTTACAGTATTTATCGGTCCCACTTTTCATTTGTAAAGCTCTTTTTACCCCTATAAACACCCAGGACTGGTCAGCATGTCCAAACATATTCATACAAGTTATCAGGAGTGGAAACTACTTGAATAATTGGATTTTGTTAGACCTACATTACTTAAATAGTATTTTGCCATACATACATACATGAGTATTATTGAAATTGAAAATATATTTCTATGAAAAAACATACTTTTCACTCCTGCAGTTTTTATTTAGCACTGCAAAGTACTTGTTACAAATTTCAAAGGTCTCCTTTTCCATCTCATCCAGCCAGTGACTGCAAACGATACATCAATAATACATCCTGCCTATTTATTTGATTTTTATTTCCTTCTTCTATTCACACTTCAGTTAAAAAGTTCCAGGCAAATTCATCGATGTGGAAAAAACTATCAAGAATTATGCAAATTCGTCATCTGGTGTGATCTAATTTCATTAGTTAAAAAACTTTTACTTTCTGACTTTTGCATACTTGAGTACGTTTTAAAGTAGCAACTTCCTGACTTTCGTTCAATTAGATTTTTGGCTGGATGCATCTGCAGCTAATTGAGCAAGATTTCGACATATTATTAATACTTAATACTGCTTAAGTATAACTTCTCAGTGCTTTTTCCTCACATGGTAATTATTGAAGAAAATGTTCTAAAATTAATAATTGGATAATGGTTTAGAAGTAGTGCTTCTTTGTTCCTGGAGTCATAGAGATGGACTGTATTTCTTGCAAAACTAGAGCTGTACTAATTATTGAGGTCCAGTCTGTGGCATTTGACAAAATGGTCCTGCTAATAATTTGCTTTCATCCATCATCTTTGTGTGTTGATGTATAGGGTTACAATTTAGACCTGTTTTTTTTTTTTTTTTTGCCTCTGATACATCACATCCTAGCAGAATTAAGTGTTGCATAGTGTGAAAATGTTGTGTCTTATCTGTCCCACATAAATAAACAGAGTCAACAGGTTTTTTTTTTTAAGTGAGAATCACCCTGACAAGCAAAATAATACACATACACTCTCTGACATACACAGCCTGCTCAGGCTCGAAATACGTTGCTAAGGCAACTGCCCACTCGGGCCTACGCACACACCACCCACACGCGGTCAAGAATCAGATGCTTTTTGTCTCTGTGTGTTTGTGGGTGTGTGTATGTGTGTGCTCAACAGGAAATTAGTTTGCTTCAGGACAGGCTGCAGGTCAAAAAAGAAAATAAAGGCTGGGCTACAGTCTGCATTCACTGAAGAAATAATATGCAGGCTGTGACATGAGAATTCTCAGAAAACTCCATAAATATTATAATTATAATCTTGTAGCATTTTATAACCTGCAAAGTCATTGTAGCACAGTGAAACATGACCTCCAAAAAAATAATGAAATATACAAGGTGTATCGCTGGCCTAACATAAAAACTCATTTTCAAATTAGCGGTAAAGTCAATATTCCATACGATGCTAAGTGTAATTTAATTTTAACAGCAGTAACAGGTGAATTGATCTGAAGAAGCGCTATCATGCACTGGACTCTACTGAATTCTTGATTCTGATTGGTCAGAATGTGTTGATTAATTTTCTATAACAGCAGCTCTGATAATAGTGCCGATTACCAATATACAGGTTTACATTAATGCATTCAGTCTAATATGTTATCATTTGTGTAGTAATAACTTGCACAGGGACTTTTATGGAAGACATTCCACATAAAATGGCCTTAAAATTGTGTAACTGTTCAAATGGATAAAAAGTTTTCTATGAGGAAATGCTTATTCATCATTTGTGAACGGCATCACCAGAAGTTAAAGCTGTTCTTTTCATTTTTCCAACCCAGGAAAGTCCTTAAGACAGGGATTTACACTTTGTGGTTTCTTGGTAACATGACAATCTAAATATTTTTATCTTATTAACTTGAAGAGAAAGAAAAGACAGAGGCTGGTGAGGGAAGGCAAGTGATAACAGGAACTAACTGGTTTCGCGGACCTTCCACAACATTACATATAACTATAATTGGATTAAAAAGTATGATGTATCAATCTTCGACTTTGGGCTGATATAACCTGACCATAACCTCCACAGATTTAACTAATGAAGTAACTTGATTTTTATTCTATTTTATTTGAAAGAAACTCTTTGGTGCTCTAGTTTATCAACAAAATGTAATGGGTGTCTTTGTTTTATTTAAAGTTTTCCCCCTTCGTTTTAAAGCTAAATTATACAGATAACATTAGTCAGAATTCTATGAGTTAAAGTGGTAAATTATATCTCCTACTACACTATTCAGATTTGTGCATCATTTTAAAGCATACACAAGAATATGCCTGTTTCAAGGTATCCACTATATGGCCAAAAGTTCTTTGGACATTTGACCCATCTGTACGTGTTGAACATCCCTTTTTAGATGTAATCCCCCCTTTCCTGTGAAAAAAGCTCCACTCTTCCAGGAAGGCTAGATTTTGCAGCAGTGCTGTGGGGATTTCAATTCAATTCAATTTTATTTGTATAGCACTTTTAATAATGGACATGGCCACAAAGCAGTTTTACAGAATTAAATAATTCTGTAAGAATTATATAAATTCCGGATATAAATTTTACTTTGTCAGAACACACATTGTATCACAGCTTGCTTGATATTGAACTGCATAGCCACAGACTGGTCAGAGTGCCCATGCTGAGCCCTGACCACTGCCGAAAGTGTCTACAGTGGGCATGTGAACATCAGAACTGGACCATAGAGCAATGGAAGATGGTGGCCTGGTCTGATGAATCATGTTTTCTTTTACATCATGTGGAAGGCCGGGTGTGTCTGCGCCACTTATCTGGAGAAGAGATGTAGCCATGATGCACTATGGGAAGAAGGCAAGTCGGCAGAGGCGGTATGATGCTCTGGGCAATGTTCTCCTGGGAAACCTGGGTCCTGGCATTCATGTGGATGTTACATTGGCACATACCACCTACCTAAACATTGTTACAGACCAAGTACACCACTCCATGGTAAAGGTTTTCACTAATGGCATTGGCCTCTTTCAGCAGGATAATGTGCCCTGCCACACTGCAAAAACTTTTCAGGAATGGTTTGAGAAACATGACAAAGAGTTAAAGAGAGACAAAGGTGTTGACTTGGCCTCCAAATTCCCCAGATCTCAATCTGAGAGATGTGCTGGACAAGCAAGATCGATCCATGGAGGCCCCACCTCACAACTTACAAAAAGTAAAAAAGGATCTGTTGCTAACGTCCTTGTGTCAGATACCACAGCACACCTTCAGAGGTCTTGTGGAGTCCAGGCCTCGATGGGATGAGAGATGTTTTGGTGGCACAAGCAGGACCTACACAATATTAGGCAGGTGGTGTTAATGTTATGGCTGATTGGTGTATAATATACACTTTTTTCATAAAAATAGAAACCATCTATATTTTATATTTAATGTTCTGCTTTTGTACGACATGCATACGTTCTTAAACTAAACAATTTGATATTATGAAACACTTTGACCTTTGAAACACTTTTGACACTTTGACTTTTGACTTTAATATTTTCTGAAATGTTTTTTTTTTGTTATACCAGGCAATAAGGAGGGTGTACAGAGCACATTCACTAAAAACTGAATGAAGAGTGAACATTCTCGTGTCTATAGGCAGCTCCTCGGCTAATGAAACACCCACACAGGCCTCCTAATATGATGCATGGAGAGTGAAAAATAGACAGAGACTGAATGAGAGAGAGTCTGAGAGACAGAACAAAATGAATAAAAAACCACATTGCAGCGATCTCTAAAAATACAGTAACCATTGGGAAAGGACAAAAGACAACAACTAGTGGGAAGTTTAAAATAGGCCAGCTAACAAAGGCTTGGAAAAAAAAAGTGTCTGTGTGGAGTGTTTTTCCCTCGGCTCTTAAAAAGCTATTTCAGATGAGTTGCTAAGCAACTTCAAGTGATGTCCATAGTCTTCAGAGAACATGATTGTGTCAAGAGCTCTAACCGGAGCAGTCACTCCATCCACACACACACACATACACGCACACACACACACACACACACACACACACACACACACACACACACACACACACACATACACACACACACACACACACACACACACACAAGGCACACCCCAAATGTTTTACCAAGAAAATTCTCAAGTAATATACAGCGCCATTGGGGCAACACATTATGGAACCAAGGTCAAAGGTCAACCCCCTATGCCTGGCTGAGTTATAACAGTGTGTTGGGGGAAGAGGTGGCATGAAGAGGGTCATTATATGCTTTATGGGAAGTGTGTGCACATGTAATTAGTTGCTATGAGTACATCGATGTTTTGTAGATATATATCTGGGATGCAACCAAGTACAGATGCATTATTCAGACTGAACGGATGATGTATTCTAAACAAATATAAAAGCAGACATGAACAGGAGGTGCAATATTTGGAAACACTCATAGGGCATCTGGTTGGGCTTAGAGGTGTGTATTGGGACTAGGATCCCATGGAAATACCACAAAAAACTCAGACAGTAGCCAAAATAAATAATTCGATGATGCAAAACATTAGTGTTACACTTGCTAGAACACTCAGGAATTCGGACATCATAGATTTCAAAAACTGACATGGCCCCTATAATCTCTTTCCACTGGAATGTCTTTTCGTCAATGAGATGGCGTAACAGACTTCTAGAGAAATGTCTCTTTTCCTTTTAGAGAAATGCTAATGAAACACTCTTTTATGCATTTCATATTATTCACATGCTGTATCTTTCTGGGATCAAGCCAATCTCTACTTGATCCTTGTGACTCATCAAGAATGCATCTTGTCCTGGTCTGCATCCCAAATATTTTGTGAATCTTGTTCCTTGGATGGATGTATTTGAAATAAGATACAATTGCATCATACATTTACAACTAAATGGGCAAGTGGTTTCTGGGTAAAAAAGGAAAATATTTTATAATTTATCTTAAAAAATGAATTACTGTTAAAAATGAAATGTGGGTGTATCGAGGCACAGTTAAACAACAGAAAAATAGTTTAAAAGAAACAAATATATTTTGTCATGATCTTTTTGGTCATTAGACAATATTAAAGTTGTTGACATATTACAACTAAGAAGAACCAGAAGCTGTTCAGAGGATATGAAAGAGGTTGGAGGCAGTTATAAAGGCAAATTACCCCACGTGTTAATCAAAATTAAGGCAGAAGATGCAAGCTAATACTTGCAAGCTATATTTGCTGTGTTTATTTTTACTATTAACATTTTTTAAGCTATTTGACTATTTGTGCTACTTTTGGTAATGAATGAACATCCATGATACACTAAAGGTCTTCTTTATTTTGTTCTAAGTGTACACATACTTTTGCACTAAACTGTAGACTGTGTTTATGGTGTGAATGAAATACATTTCTTAGTAATGTATGAGTTTAGGAGCAATTGATCATGAGGCAAGATGCTATGTTTAAGAAGTTATGTTTGAAAGGCCCACATGTTTGACTGTTTCATGCTAAAATCCGTAGATGTTTCTTGACTGCATTTTTTGAATGCCTCAGTGATGCCATAATGATTTCTTCATCTTGTGCTTTTCTTCAAGTGTTGAGAAAAGCCCGTATGTGCTAACTGGGAAGAACCTGTTTGTCAGCAAGAAAGGATCTGCTGCATCACTGGCGAAATAGACACTTCCTGTCCCCCCTAACCCCCCAATTTTATCCTATCATGCAGAACATCAGCACAGGAAGTTGGCTAAGTCAGGGCCTGCATTTGCCTCGCTTTGGGTCACTGAATGAGTGTAATCAGCCTGCACGACGTAGACTAAAAGCATCATTTCCTGTTTCGTGACGGCAGCAGTATTCACTTCCTGAGTGCTCTGTTTTCAGCCTCGGTTCAGGGAGAGGAAGTGTGTGGTGTGTGTTGCGTCTTGTAGAGTTTTAACCCCTTATTGATTATTATCGTATCACCTTGTGGCTGATAGCATTACTCTTAACAATAAGTAGCCAAATATTTAAATGATGCACATATTTAGTTTGATTGCCAATAGAAGTATATCTTTGATCTCTCTCTCTCTTGCTCTCTCTCTCTCTCTCTCACACACACACACACACACACACACACACATACGCACATACGCACGCACATGTAAATTTCAGAAATACTGGCACCCTTCATGAAAAGGGTGAACTAAACATATGAAGAAAATGGTAAGTGACATGGTGATATGATGCCATTACTACCCAAAGGTTGATTAGTTTCCAATAACAGAACATCCTGAAGTGTTTTATTCCTCTTATACCACAGTCATACTACAACAACAGTTGTACTTACAATTTTTTTACAACACTTACAATTCTTATTAATTTATTAATGAATGACATGTCCTACTTTTACACTTTTATAATTACCATTAAATATTGTGGAAATATCCATGAAACAAATTAGTTCCTGTTATCACTTATGCTTTAGCAGCAATAAACAGTTGTTGCTTCACCAGCCTCTCTTTTTTCTCTCTTGACGTTTAATAAGTCAAAAAATAAATAAATACCGGTTGTCATGTTACAGATAAACCAAGATCTCTCTCCTAAAGACTCTTTAGTGGTGTAAAAATGGATTCCAGTTGTGGTTTTAATGATGTGTGGTGAAGTTCGGCCACTGCTTTGCTCTCAGAAAGGACTTTTTTTTCTTCAAATAGTGGTGTTATGGATTTGGCATCTACTTTGAAACAGTGATCTTTGGTTTATTTAGTGTTTGCTCATTCTAGGGCACCAATAATTCTGAAATTGAATGCTCTGTCACAGAGCACACTGTTCACTGTTCAGATTTGGCAGCAGTGGTTAAAAAAAGATTTCAACATAGCCAGTTGATTTGATTGCTGCTGTTTTCATGCAATGATAAATACTTCACAAACCCCTTACAAGCCGAGACACCTGAGAGCTGTAATCAGTGTCCGGCATTTATCCAGATGGAAATGATGCTCATTCAGTATCGGTGATGAGGTCAGCCCTTTTGGGCTGAGAATGATGATGAAAGCAATAACAGAACGCAGGTTAGCCTGCTCACTCCGGAGCTCATCAGAAAGAAGTACACACATGTTCACATCAATATGTAATATCAGTCCAGTGATGATGTGACCCATATTGATCAGGCAGGGCATGCTCTGTTTGCAGTGCCCTCCCTTTTTGGTTGGTTGGAGGTCAATATGAGACAGGTTAGAGAAATAGATGGACATTTTCAAGTACACCACTGATGCACCACTTTTTTACAAGCACCCGAACAACACCAAGCTCGAGTTATTACATCCAAAGCAATCAGTTGGCCTCGAGTAGAATGGTTTACAACGGCTTCAGAATGCTCTAATGATTTCACTTATGCCCATGTAAACACATTTTCAAGGTAGAAAAAAAGTAATTATATACCAGACTCTGAGAACACTTCAATAGGGTCAGCCTTTGTCATTAACATTGGCTGATCAGGTCCATAAAAGTGGTTAGTTCAGCACAGAAGGCAAGCTCAGCTCATTGCAATAGTAAATTGCTGCACCTCTGAATTGCTTCATTATACCCAGACTGTGAATTGTCCTTCCAGATAAAGTAAGCAGGGTGCTTTATGGGCACAACTTGGCCACTGCTGAGTGATAAACCCATTGATGGTGCATGGTGATCCTCTAGTGTTCTTTTCTAATGCAGTCTAATTATAAAGCACATCTCAGACTATTGATTACTTGGATATCTCCAAGGATCTCCACACTACACAATTAAACCCAACCCAGCCCCAACACCAACCACCCTCCCAAGTTCCGTTCCTTATGATCACCATCTTAATTAGATTTGCTTTTTAGAAAAGGCAACTTGGACTTGAACAGAAGATCTGTTATCCCCAATGGGAAATGGTTGAACCAATTGAGGACTGCAAATGATTAAGGAGAAAGTATGTGCAAATCTCATTGTATTGAACATAGTAATCATGACACTTCCCAGTGGACAGGACCTGGCTTTAAGAGTTATTGTCGCATGACCTATAACCAATTGAAAGCACACAAAGGACACACACATACATACACACTACACTATGCATATCCTGAGAATATTTTACCCATACAGAAAAAAATGAATTGAAATATCTTTTAAAGTGTCAAAAATATATGTGGAATATATTGTAAATACACTGCAATATATTTGCATTGTTGTTCACAGATATTTGTAATTAGTAAACAAAAATAAAATGTATGATATTCAGTGTGAAATATATTCAAAATATATTCAAATTAATGACAGGCAAAATGCAAATTTGAGGCAAATATACGCACCACAGTGGTGCAATGGTTAGCACTGTTGCCTCACAAGTAGGTTCCGGGTTCAAACCTGCCAATTGGCCAGGGGCCTTTCTGTGTGGAGTTTGCATGTTCTCCTCCAACAGACATGCACATTAGGCCAACTAGCTCTAAATTGGCCATAGGTGTGATTATGAGTGTGAATGGTTGTTTGTCTCTCTCTGTTAGCCCTGTGATAGACTGGAGATCTGTCCAGGGTGTACCATTTCTCTCACCTGAAGTCAGCTGGGATTGGCTCCAGCTTACCCACGACACACAATGGATAAGCTTTATAGAAAATGGATGGGTGGAAGACAAAATACAATTTGTCATGAAATTTTAGCTGATTATATCTGACGAAAGTTTTTCTTCTGCTGTATAAGTTTCAGCCTCAGAAGCACCTAGGGTTAGGGTTAAGGTTGATCAGTAAAAATATTGATGTATATTTCACTAACAATATATTTCTTTGGCCAATTTTTATTTTTTACATATACACTACCGGTCAAAAGTTTGGGGTCACCTACTCCTTTTCATAGGTTTTTCTTTATTTTTTTTGCTTTCTACGTTGTAAAAAATTACTGAATACATCAAAAATATGAAGCAACACGTATGGCATATAAGGAATTATGT
>JAQMYM010000018.1:13841025-13851887 GCA_030014255.1 Parauchenoglanis ngamensis
AAGAGAAACAACAGTCCATCATTATCCAGCCTCTTTTAAAGTCATAAAAATAAAGAAATAATTGAATTAGAAGGTGTCCCCAAACTTTCGACCAGCAGTGTATTTCAAAAGTTCTCATCAAAATATATTTTAAATATATTTTTCCAGTATGGGCTGTCTGACCCTTATCACCTTTTTAAAATCCAAAGCCACATTCAGGTGTTTTTCGTCAGTAAAATGTGATGTGGTCCTAACACACTTCTACTGCTGCGGCTTCTCTCACTTTCTGGTGCTGCCTGATTCATGCTGATGTTTCACTTCTGAACTTGGTGGTGACTCACCTTCTGCTGCTGTATCTGGTCTCATACGGAAGATAGCACTTCCCAAAAATCTCTGCGGTACTGTCGATTTATACCTACGAAATGCAGCTGTAATAATGAAGCCTGTCCTGTGCTCATTCCAGGACACTTACCTACTTATACTGAGCATTATTTCAACACACTTAGTAGGCAACTGTTTGTATTTTTACTTTCTTTTTACTCTATGATGTCACCCAGAGGATGAGGAATTCTCTTTTGAGACTGGTTCCTCTCCAGGTTTCTTCCTCTCGTTGACTTTAAATCTACATCTAGATTTTTGTAAAGCAGCTTTGACAATGTCTATTGTTTAAAATACTATTCATATACAATTCAATTGAATGGGAAGTGCCATACCTTGTATGAGTGTGTTAACCGGAACCCAGTTAATTGTTGTTTTGGCTCTTTTTTTGTAGCGTTCAGCTCATGATGAGATCAGTGTTTATAAATTCTCATGGGTTTTGTGTCTAGATGCATATGATTTTAAAACGTGTATGTTTGCTTTGCTGTCTCAATCTTTGTATTCCAGCAACCATGTTTATGTTCCACTGAGACGTTTATAACACGTCTAGATTTTTGGCCAGGAGAAAAGTTTTTAATTTATCTTTGAAGGACGTAGAAAAAGACAGTTGTTGTGGTTGTGTACAATAGTGAGTCATGAAATATTTGGAGTCAGAGAGACTATTCATTGTAAATTAAAATTCCCCCCTTTGACCCCATTATGACCCCTTTATAACTGCAGTTCAGATTAAGTTACTATATTTCAACTATTTAAATATTAAGCATATTAACATGTTTATTTGGTAGCGCCATTGGAAATTTTTATTTATGAACCTACCACCATGGTACGCGAACCAATTATACTGTTTCACAGAAAGAGCTTGTTTTTAAAGGTCCACTATGTAGGATTCAGATGACTGCAAGTTCCTGAATGCCCCTCCCTTACCCCTTCCTTTACAAGCGTGTATTAGAACATATGTTGGCCATCAGGTGCCTGTAGTGTACTTCCAATGCTTACATTCACGCTCCCTTGCTTTTTCCGTGCTAAATCATAAGTATGATCCTCCATTTTTCAAAATTTGGGTTCTAAAACTTGTTAGCCAGCACCAGCACACACTGATTCCTCTTCTTTCTTCTTCCTATTTTCTTCTTCGTCCTCCTTCCGGTGCTTCCTTCCAGATTCACACTGCTACTTGTTAAATCGGGAAATGTGGAAGGCGTTCTCTAGATGTTTGTCCGTTATGGGTTACTGTAGCGGCGTAGAGGTGGACCTGCTCCCAATGTAGATATACAGGGTTCATTCTAAGCTTACGAAAACACAACGATTCATAATTACAGGTAATTATACACTTATGAGAATATTATTTAACATAATACTGTATTCAATTTCTGCTAATAGATCTCCCTAAAGCCTATATAGTGGACCTTTAAGATAGTGAACTTAAGATTAGGAAATGAAAAACTCTTCCTGTACGAAACACATTCATTTTTCTGGTGTCAATTCAAGCCAGTTCAATTAAAGTTACATATTATACTTGTAACTACACTAACTAAACACTAGCTAAAAATAGTGACCACTTGTCATATAGAAATTAAAACAGATTCTGTGCTACGTGAACCCTGGAGTTCCTTTAAAGCATGGTTATACAAGACATCAAACTAAATAAAGGATGTACACATGTTTTATGATGTTTACGTGCAGACCCGGGTCGACCGATAATAAAAATAATGATAAAAAACAATTTTTTTAAGACTTAATTGATCCAATAATGCATAGTCATGGGCAGTCTTGATTCCAAATCTGCTTCATTAAATTCGCACTCTTAGTGTTGCTTTTAGTTTTGTGCACTCTATATTTAGTTCAATGGTTAGGCAGGAATATATATTAGTCAGACCACCTGGCAAGCAAATGTTCTGAACAAGGTTTCTGATCATGCTTTTACACTGGATAAACCATCAACAAGCTATTGGCCAAATTTTTTGTTATTATATACAATGCTGTCCTCTCATTGCATGTAAAAGGCTCAAGTCTGGCGAGCATCTTTATTTTATATAGACTGCATGATGTACTAGAAAGTCATGTTCTATGAAAGATTTGTGCTGCACTTGATTTTGCCCACTTGCACGAAATATAATCTACCCCCCCCCCCCCACGTACCTGTGTTCCTTATTCTGAAAAGATTCATCATACAATGATCAACCTGCCTAGTGGAAAAAAAACATTCCATCAACAACACTCCTCATCCGATGTGCAGGTAATGCACTACAGACCATGATGCACATCATACACTGCTATGAAGCGCATTAAGAATAAACATACAGTACATACCAAATAAAAAAAGTTTGTGAAAGTCAACCAATTGTGAAAGGCAAATATGAATAATTAACTAAATAGCCTGGACACAAAACATGTTTGTCATAAGCATATGGGATTACTGATTGTGTCTTGGTGTTTTCCTGTGTTAGAACACATGCTGTGACTTTCATCTGTTGAATTAATTCGCTTGGTTATTACGTGAAGCTGTTACTCTGGTTCTTTGTTTTCATTCCTCTTTTAGACACAGCATTTATGCTACATGGCTACACGAAGCCACAAGCAGCCGCAGTGAGAGTTAAACCAACAACTGACAAACACACCTGTATGTGTTTGTTATAGCAACGGCTGAAATCCACAGCTGTGTGTATGTCTGAGACGGATTTTTTCCTAATAAAACACTTATAACTTAAATAAAAATCCATTGAATTGATCACCACAATCTGCACAAATAAATTGGATTTTCTAATCCTTATCAGAAATGTTGTCAAGTAAAAAAAAAATAAGAACAAGAAACCCCAAAAGATTGCATTAAAATTAAAATTTATTACCTAAAAAGAAAAAATGTCTACAGCAAGCCACACTGAAATGTATTGCTTATGAACAAAGAAAATCGGTTGTTTTTAGTCATTTCCCTCGTTTACAATACCAGGTTTCATTTTTGACGAATTACACAAAAAACAGAAATAAAGAGGAAAAAAAAAACAAACACACACACACACACACACACACACACACACAAAAAAAGTTGGCGAGAAAAAACATCAGATAACGTTTTTTTCACAGTTGCGAGATCGGCTTTATAAATTAAAACAGTTATAAAAATGTGCTACACAAGCAGAGGCTTCTCACCTGTGAGATCACAAGACAGTACAGGCAACGAAAAACGCAGCGTTGACGAAAAAACAAAACAGAAAAAAAAAAAAAAAAAAAAAAAAAGGACAACCACCAATCGTCAACTTTAAAAACAACATCCCAACCAAATGCGTATATTTCCTTATGAACTACTCGTATATTCAATTCAACCTTAAATAAATTATATCATATCCCATGCATCCAGGTAACAATATTTTGGGAACTTGGTGCGGAAACAGAAAACGTACACATCGTGACAGTGTTATGAGTATGTTTACAGAGTGATGTTGGTTTTATTTGGACCTGTTCCTCTTTTTTATACTTATTATATATATCTATATATTTACGGAGATCCCGGTTTCAAGAATGAAAGACAGGATGTACACAAGACGAAAGATGCACAAGAGATACACAGGACAGACATTACATCAAGATGGGGAAAAAAAAACCCAAAACAGAGCAAGAACTCTTTTATCTCTTTTTCTCAGCCGAGAAGGCTGGGTGATTTATCAGACGGGGAAAGAAACGTCTTTGTTCCGTTTGTCTCAGGCACGTTGTTGAGGCACGGGAGCCTTTCACTAATGCTCTAACGGCGTGTCCTTAGTTTAAAAGGAAAAAAAGTAATCACAATACACGTCAAGGATCCAGAGTTTCCAGTGCCTGCACTTTTCACTATTTTTTAAAGATAGGTAAGGTACACAAGGTCCATCCATATATGTTTTTTTTTCCAGTTTTCTCAATACAAATGTTGAGACAGCAATGGTCCATAGTGGAAAAGATGTCCGACATAACTCTTCATCTTGATGGGTGTATGTGAAACAGCAGGTGACATAATCCTAAAATACTACATAAAAGTCACTTTCTCTTCAAATCAGCTTGTAAAACGGTGCTACAGAGCCAAACTGTGAATGACCCCACTTAATAGGTCCTTGTATGTTCGAGAAGCATGCAGAATTGTCAATTTCTGCACAATCAGGTCCTAGTTATAATGAGATGGATGACCAGATGAGACTCCTTTCTTTCATCCATCGTCTGTCATCCTTCGTAGCAGCAAAAAAAAAAAAAAAAAAAAAACCCAAACCAAAACAAAAAAAACCCATCCAGATGTGTTCCAGATTTGATGCTTCAATACAGTAAGTGGTAAACAGAGGCACTGTGATATGACCTTAATACTTTAACCAGTAGATAGTTACAGATACAAGTGTGAACAACAAATGAACACATCTGTAATAAATGCTTTCTGAATTGGAGTTAATTTGAATTTGAGTTCACTTGAGCTGAGTTTCAACCGAGCTGAGTATCAAAAACGAAGAAAGGAAACCTTAATGCTCACAGGTCAAGAAGTGTGCAAAATGTAATAAACCAGAGAGAAACACCTGAATTTCTTGCTTCATAATGCTACATGACGCATTTCGTAACAACAGCAACTGAAACCACCACCATGTTAATAAGGTCAAGTGAGCAAATCGGGTTAAAGAGTGCCAGAATGTTTGAACCACTCAGTCTAGTACATCTTGTGTATCCAGAGTCCAGAGAGACGCTCACTTGGTTCGCTTCATGCTGTAGAACGTGAGTTCTCTTCCCAATGCAGCTTCGTGTTTCAAATTGAACCAATGCTAAAAAAATTCCAGCATTACACGTCATTACGGGTGTGAATTCTTTCTCTTTCAGCCACTTGTAATCTTCCCGTTCTCTCATCGTTCTTCCTGTGGGCTGCTCGTTCAGGCCACGACGAACTCGGAGCCGATGTCGGCCTGGACGTCGTTCTTCCAGAGCGCCTCGTCGTAGTCCAGGTCGATGGAGCCGTCGCTGCTCAGGCTGCTGTTGCTGTGGCTGCGGGTGGCTTTGCGCTCGCTCAGCCAGTGATAGGGAGCCCGTGGCTCTCTCCTCGCCCGCCTGCGGAGCCGCCTCTGCTGCAGCAGCAACTGCAGACGCTCCACCTTACAGCGCGTCGCCCTGTTCTCCGTCTGCCTGGAGGGCTCGCCTGCAGGACAAAGAGAAAAAAAAAACAAACAACCCTCGTTTAGCCTTTGCATACATCAAAACAAGCAGCTTATTCCGCTTCATGTGTTGCTAATGATTCCATAATATCTCTGTGAAGCCTCACACAAGGACAAGAGAATTTAGAAAATGAATTTATGACCCCTATGAGACTCTCTTCTTTTCCCCTAGACAGTGTATGCGCCCTAGCTAAAAATACATTTAAATGAATAATACAGTGTTCAGGAACCTACTCTCCATCTACTGCATTTGAAATAGAGATACTTTTACCAAGGACAAGCGTTCCCTGACAAAAGAACAGGAAAACTCAAGTTTACTCAAAACATATGTATAATGAATATCTAAGGTCAGAAGTTAAATTCCAATAACAAACCTTAGGCAAAATATGCATCGGATAGAACAAATATTTCATAGAGAAAAATCTGTAGTTATGGGTTTCCAATGTAGCTGACTGAAGTACGCGAGTTTGCATCTGACCAGGCGTGAATACATCAAAACCTTTGGGAAATGAATGAACAGCAATTCCTCTTTATTGTATTGTTCTATTGTTTCACCAATGATAAAAGTTAAAGATAAAACCGCTTTAGCAAGACTTTTTTCATTCTTAAAGTGTAATGACTGCAGAATTGGATTTGTGTTATCTAGGCATATATTTTAAATGTCTATTAACAATTCTCAAAAACTGTTCTTCGACTTCCTTTATGTACATTTCGAGGTTTGGTTTTTTTTTTTTTTTAATCTTTTTGTCAGTACAGGAAAACCTACTGAAATTATCTGTATTAGTCACAAATAAGGATGTTATAGATGTAGTAGATAAAGATCAGACTGAAAAACGCTGGAATATTCCTTTACTATTGCAAACAACATAATTCAGGTCACAGGAGGACGTGCAGAACAGACATGATGAGACATGATTTGATTTTCTGATGAACAATCACTCGATCAAGATGTAACTTTATATGAAATAACCCTAATCTGTGACGGTGCAATCAGCTACAGATGTAGACGGAAATCACAGAGGAAATATTATGCAACAAAACTTCAGATGTGCGTGACAATACAGTTAACAATCAAATACGAACTTTGCCTCTAATATACAAAGTTTCACCATCGGGCTGCTGCAAGTTTCGATTTGAGGAACAGCTTCGCTTTCATTATTCATCACAACATAGCAAACAGCAACAAGACTCTCGTCCAGCCGTGGTGCTGGAGTCATAAAAAAAATCACGGGAGTGTCAATAATTCTGCACACTTCTCCTTTCTTTTTACATTCTCCTTCATACATGATCAGGTATTTACTGTGCCACCAAGCTGAGAGAAAACAAATTCATAGTGCATGCTCGCCTCTGGCACTTGTCTTCCATTAGCTTGGCTACTCAAAGCACAGAAAGCCTCACGTGAACGCTGACCATGCTGGGAAAAAGCAAGCATGCACTGGCACAAGAGTGGCATGGAAGCGAGGCTGAAGTCTCGGGTCACTGGTGGAGGAAGAGGTCTATTCTTTCCACAGCCCTGCGGCTTGGCTCTGCTCATGCATCATTTAAACTTCATCAGCATGTTTCCAACACACACACACACACACACACACACACACACACACACACACACACACACACACACACACACACACACACACACACACGGCTTCTGTTGGCCCCTGAGAGCCCAAACATGTGTTTCACAGACCCTGAATAATTCACTTGGACTTGTTCTAAGAAACACACAGAGTGTCAACTTTGTGTGTGTGTGTTAATTGATTAACATCATTCAACAAAGTTGAATGATTAATGCTTGCATGGTTGTGATCTGTAAGATTAGACACACCTCACACTAATATACATATGTGTGTGTATGTGTGTGCGCGCATGCGTGTGTGTGTGTGCGTGCGTGTGCGTCAGCCAAATGAATGATGAAGCAGTGTTCTCAAAGAGAGGAATGCAAACTTAGAAGTGAGCCTCTAACTCGAGCCAGTCCACCCTCTTCCCTTTATTGTGCTCATGTGTGTGTTAGTGTTTGTATTTGTGTGCATGCGTGCGAGAATCTGAGTCAAAAGCTTCTTCTCAGTCATGAAGTCCAAGGCTAAATGCATCGTTGACCACAGAGCCGCTCTAACGCAACCCAAACACTTCAGGAATGAAGCTTTATGGTGCTCTCCGCTCTGCTGTCAACGCCCCCGCAACGCACAGCCTGTCAGCAACGAGTGTGTGTACGTGCATATGTGTGTGTGTGTGTGTGTGTGTATGTGTGCGCGCGTGTGTGTATTTGTGCGCCATATAAAGGCAAAAGCAGACTGGCAGGGAGTCTGTGTGCGAGCTTCACAGATGAGGTTAGAGATTTGAAGCAGAAAAGTGGAAACAGGACGAAACATGGAGGGGAAACCATTTAAAATACAAACACACACCATTTGTGTACACGAGGAGAGTGCGCATTTCTTTCATTACATACTATGAGCAACAATACAGGGTTGAAAAACATTAAAGTAGCCAATGATTTTCGATGCAATTTGTGAAACATATTTTGATGCAAATATGTGTTTAGACATTGTTTCAATTTGTGCTTGATCTTTAGTGTTCGCCTCCTTGCCTTGCGCTGACAGATGCAGAAGCCACGCCTCCTTCAGTAGGACTAAGAGGAATAAAAGCCACTCCCACTTTAATGGTAATGACAGATGCAGAGGCCGCACCTCCTTCAGAACTAAGTGGAATAAGCACCATGCCTACTTTCACAGCCATGAGGCCACACCTTCAGTGTGACTGACAGGCAGAGAGGCCAATAAGGAGTGTAGGTGTGTCCAAACTTACCAGTTGGTTTGCTGATGCGGCTGTGGCTCAGCACCGGTCTGTCTGAGGTAGGAGAGGATGATAATGGTGACATGGGTGCTGCTGGAAGCTCCGTGACAGTGGGAGAGGGAGGCAGGCATGGTGAAGCGGGTGGTGTCACTGGGGGGGACACAGGTGTTGGAGTATGGCAGCGGAGCTGGGCCAAGGCAGGAGGTGTGCCCTGGTAGTGGCGTGTGGCATTCAGTAGGTCATTGAGGATCTGCAGGATGGTGGTAATGTCACGACGTGGACGTCCACTGCTATCTTGACAGTTTGGGTGAAGGGTGCCTGAAGGAGGGGAAATTTATCTAAGTCATGGCTTATTTTCATTCTAAAGATTTCCAAATGAGGGTTTGATTACAGGAAGGACTCTACTACCTGAGAAGGTTCCAGAGAAAACCCCAGGAGCGTGGTTCACAAAGCTCTCGATCACTGCACCCGGTTTACGACTTGGCCAGGAGCCAACGCCAGGAGTGCTTCCACTTACACTTGAAGTCCCACACTCACCCTAACAAAGACACAGACATGTTACACTCAAACTTCTTCAAACTTTGAAAACAGTGGCTTTAAGTAGTGGAGAGGTTTTGACACTCCTCTGTTTTTGCTATAATAAGGGCAAAAGGGCCAAGAGTTAATGCAAGAAAGTGCCTCAGTGGCAAGAACTGACCTGTAAAACATATCCTTATAATATTTGATGTTTGACAAGCCAATGATCACATTTAAATCTCCATACACACAATAAGACAATAGGATTGTTGGTGTTACCTGCTGGAAAGGCGTGGCTGGTCTGGGGGCAGGGCTACAGACACCTGCGGCCATGTGAGGATAGTGGACAGAGCCAGGGGAAAGTGTAGGACTGGAGGGGGGTGACAGGTGAGCATGGTGGGTGTGGTGGGCGTGGTGTCCAGGTGATGCCCTCTGGTTGTTGTGGGTAGTGGTTGGAGTATGAGGGTGCTCACTGCTTCCTCCAGAGGGTACTGTGGGGGTCCTGGTTGTGCCTGAAGGCCCCCGAGTGGTGCACTGTTGGACGCCCGAGTTCTGCGCGGCCAGTTGCAGCTGCACGAACATCATGTGATCCCCTACACGCAGGGCAAGTGTTAGCGGAGAGCGGCCTGATAGGAAGTCACCAACCTGGGAACAGGAAGAGAGTGGAGAGGAACATTAGTGCAACTTCTCTTCTGTTGCGACACACATTAGGAAACCAGAGCGCTCAGTTCCCTACAAAAAACAGACTGAGTGAATGCTAAGGACAAATAAAATAAAGGGTGTTAAGGTAATGGTATTTAGACATGTTTACCTATTGTTTAAGAAATTATTCAAAATTAAAAGCTTCATCCATCCCATCCATCCATTATCTATACCGATTAACCATCTGGGTCACGGGGAAACTGGAGCCAATTCCAGCATCTTCGGGCGAGAGGCGGGGTACACCCTGGGCAGGTCGCCAGTCCACCACAGGGCCAACAAAGAGAAACAGCCACACATGCTCGCATTCACACCTACGGGCAATTTAGAGTAGCCAGTTGGTCTAATCTGCATGTCTTTGGACTGTGGGAGGAAACCGGAGCACCCCCACACATGCACGGGGAGAACATGCAAACTCCACACAGAAAGGCACCCTTCTTGCTGTGAGGCGACAGTGCTAACCACTGCACCACCATGCCGCCTTGTGAATATACCACCTCTCTCAAACCATTTGAACATTAACTGAGCTTTTTTTGTATCTGGTTAAAGAATGTGATTGCAGAACAGGTGACCAAAAAGAGGGAAATGGCCAAGGAGGCACAGGTGATGAGAGAGACACAGGTGACCAGAGAGGGAGATGAGGAAGCACAGATGAGGAGCGAGAGAGAGAAGGTGGCAGAAGAGGTGCAGCAGTTGAAGAAGGAGAGAAAGAAGGAGGTGACAGAGGAGGTGTAGCAGTTGAAGAAAGAGAGAGAGAGAAGGTGGTGACAAAGGGTCAGGAGACCAAGGAGAGGGAGAGAGAGCACAGAGAAAGGCAGCACAGGAGGCACAGATGACCAATTAACTGACCTAAAAAAACAACTAGTGATGCCCACCAATATGTGAAAAAAGTTTGATAGTGCCATGTTCAGAATAGAGGTGCGAGCTGCACTCCAGTGTGCCACCCTGTATTGTGTGGTGTATTGAGTGTTGTCATGAATTGTGCATAAGACATTTGCTGTGTATAGTTCATTGGTGTCAATACAGTGATTCGATTGATTAATCCTTAAAATTTTTGATTTTTTTTTTCATAGATAGTGGACACACACAAAATCAGTTGAGTGGAAGCTGCCATGGTCTTGCTGGCTAGTGCTTAAATACAATAGGAATTAACTACGGTGACATTGTGGCATAAATAGTCTACATTAAGTAAATCACAGTAAAAGTATCACAATGTATTTCTAATGCAGGAACACCAAATTAGCCTGACTCCTTTTACAAAAGTAAATGATTCAATAAATACATAAATAGGGAGAGAGTTTAACCCCCCCAATGGTAGACCCAAAGTTATGCCCTTGCCTCCAAAAGTTACGC
>JAQMYM010000018.1:13859279-13876841 GCA_030014255.1 Parauchenoglanis ngamensis
ACACACACACACACACACACACACACACACACACACACACACACACACACACACACACACACACACACACAAGCTGAATCCACTTGGGTAAAACCAAAACTCGTACACTTCAACATACTACACACAGGGTGGAGTTCGTCTGGGCTTGCACGGTGCATACACACACAAACACACGCACACTAACACAAATTCACACAGTGATTTAAATGGGCTGACTGCCAAATCTTCAGCAACATGACTCACCCATCCTGTGTGATTTGCTTACATGGAAATACTGCACTAACTCTGACACATACAGAGCTATGTTCATCAAAAGCACAATCTACAAAAGTACTACATGTACAATATATACCATAGTGATGCCCTGGTGCTATTCATTTATATATATGTGTATATGTGTATGTGTGTGTGTGTGTGTGTGCGTGTGTGCGTGTGTGCGTGTGGGTGGGTGCACAGACAAGTATCCATATCTCTGTAAGTGCATATGTGTGTGGGTGCTTGTGAGTATGGGCAAGTCTGCCTGCCTGCCTGCCTGTGTGTTTCAGTAAGAGCCAGCAGGGTGGGGAATGCCAGCTAACAGGGTGTATTGTGGGTGTGTGTTCCTCTGAACTGAGCGTATCCTGTTGCTCTGTATTGTCTACACTGTCGTAATGTCTAGGAGAAACTCATCCTGTGCTAAGAACATAAATGACAAGACCTCTCTGTGCATGTGTGATACGTATCTCTACACATTAGCATCCAGTTTAGTGTGGTGTCTAATGCAGGTCCTGACTTTATCCTTACATAAGTAGTTCTCTAGGCTATTTAGGTAATGTTTAGTTCCTGCTCTGACACTTACTTCATTCAATATTTTAGTACCACCAAGCTAGCTAACTATTTAGCAATTTATGTTTACCTGTTTCTCTGTGTAACACTAGCCAGCTACCATTATTAATACCTTTTTACTTGCTTGTACAATCTAACTAACATTTATGTGAAACTACTGCAAATGCAAACTATGTGTAAAGCTAGCTTTATTTACTTCAGTATCTAATTTTACAGAATGATAGTTTACTATTAACTAGTAACCAAGTTAGCTCATTCCTTAATGCATAACAGTATTAGCTAGCTAACTAGACTAGCAAGTCCTAGGCTAGCAAGATAATCCTCCACAGCTAGCTTTAGCAAACAATTTCTCATTTTTAATTGTTACAAAAATCAAATTAGCTCAGTGTTCCAAATAAGTACAGCACTTGTGTGATGCTACATGCTATTTGCGTAAACCGTAAAGTTTTAGATGAATACACTAAACATTTACTCCAAAGCAGCAAAAACAATACAGCAGACAGCTAGGCGATGTTTTAGCATTATTCACTAATTTGTTTTAACTACCTCTTAACCATCTCTTACCTGAGTTTCTGTCAAACTCTCCAGCGCTTGCATGATGGACTGCTCTGGCTTGGAGACCTGAGACTGGATTAGGAGAAAACAAACAAACGATATGTCACTGACTCCCAGAAACTTGACAAGCTTGAGTTAAGAGGAAATGGCAGATGTTCGAGTTAAGTCTTACCATTAATCCTGCCTCAACTGATGGCACGAGGGTCAACTTGCTCCCGTCTGTAACCCCAAAATCCTGGAGTCGCCCTGAGCTTAGCCTCCTGCACAACAAGATTCACAACCATTAATAATCACAGACTAGTTTTGCATTTACTTATACCACAGCACTATTGAATGCTTGATTCTGATTGGTCAGAATATGTTGATCCAATTTCAGCTCTGAGATTTATATTAGCATGCTCAATCTAATATGTTTAATATAGGTGAAGTTGTTTATTTAACATTTTGTGGAAGGAGTCTCCAAAGTCAGTGCTTCGTAACAGTCAGAGGTAAATGTATCGCAGTTTCTCATTAACACAACAAGCTGCATTTTTATTCGACAGACATAAACAAGAAAGCCTGTTGAGGTAATGACTGTTTATAGCTGTTGGGAACTCGCTCAGCCGACAGTTCACATCAAAATAAACAGTGCAACGTGTTGATCATTAATAAATTTAAAAATTATAACCATCGACAACATGCTATAAATAAAATATTACAACGGGTTTATTCTAAATTGAAGGCACTGATCAAACATTGTAACAAGCATAATTACCTTAATCAATATCATACAGTGCTTTATACAGACTTTATTTTTTACATGCATCCATTCTGAAAGTGAAATAAGCTTTCAGCAGTATTTTATACCAGCGTTGCACAACCTTCTCGGAAATGAACTCTGAGATTATTATGCAGTAATAACTACTACTATAAATTACTCTGTAGCAACAATGAAACTAACAGAAAGGGTATGTAGTTACAAAAGTCTCGCCAGTTCCTGGAAGAGTTAAAGAGAACGAGAGGAGAACAACCATCTCTCAACTGGAAAATATGCATGAATAGAATCTGGATCGCTGACATAAACCAGGGTAAACACAGGCGCTGTTACGAAAATCGAAGTCTGGGCTTTGTACAAAATACGATGTCATATCTAACAGCACTTGGCTGTGATCCTGCACTACGCTTCCTCTCTGTCTGGAAAAGCAGCCCTGTGTTTATGAAGGTTTATGATAACCCCACCTCAGTACCTCACTCTTAAGTGTCTGTGGCGGAGCTTTGACGTCATCTGCACTCTTGACACAGACCAGCCCGAGTGTTTTTTTTTTAAGCTCTGTGGACCAGCCCTGATGTATGCTTGTTGATTAGACATGACGGTTGCAGACTGTTCCTGTATACACAGCAAAAATCCCCAGTGTTGACCGAACACCTGCAGTGCTGAATGAACTCGCCCTGCACTCATTTGTGTCCAGCTGGACTTGTGTAAACACTGGAGGTGTTAAGTCAACACTGAAGATTTACTTCAATACATGTTATCCTTGAGACATCTCTGGAAAATCATTTCAGTCTATGCGTCTGTAAGATGCATCCATCCTGTCAAGTAGTGTTTCTCATGCCTGTTTATTGCACCTTTTACATCAGGGTTATTGCTTACTCTGTGTTCCTGTTAGTAGTTATTGAATAATATGCTTTCATAGGAATAACTAAACAATGAGCAGGGTCGAGTCTGGTGTCCTATGAACCAGAATTGAGAAATGTCTAAATTAATCAACTGTTCAATATTGCTTATTACGAATTAAAACACAGAGCCACCAGCTGGCACTATGCAAACGATTTCACGCATGCACGGTTATTAAGTTGGACTACTCCTTTAATATCCTTTTAGACCCTGTCGTTTATAGCATGTGGACGTGGCATAGCAGAGCATGCAGTTTTTAGTGCACGAAGTTTACTGCAACGTGAAACCACCGCAATGCTGAATTAACTTCGTGAGTGTAGGGATTCATATAGACTGGATGTGTTAGTGAGAGTGTTAAGCGGTCCGGGGCAGCGCCGGGACGGACTCACGTGTCTTTGTGCAGAAGCGCGAGCCTGTCTTTGGACACTCGGAGCTTTTGTGAAAGCCTCCTCTTCAGCCCCTCTACCGTCTCGTCGGCGGGGAGAGACAGCTCGAAGCGGGTGCCTGTGGTCGACTGGATGGATAAATGCATGCAGTGCTCGTTGTGCTGCAGGAGCTCGGGACACCGGGATCGCGATCCGTGACCGGTGCAGCCTCGCGCTTCTGCGTGCTGCTCCATTCGAGCTCGAGCCAAAAAAAAAAAATCAATGTGTGTCTGATCCACGTGAATATTCCCCTCGTGTGATCTCCTAAGATGTTTTTTTTTTTTTTTTTTTTTTTAACTTTGAGATCCGTACAGTCAAGACGACGCAATTTCCGACAATCGGTGCAACTTCAATTCTAAATAAATTCAGTGTCAATGTTATCTATCTATTGATATATACTAAAAGCGTACGGATATGAATTTTTTCAGAAAATGAAAAAGAAAAAAAAAATACACTGGCAGAACAATTCTGCACTATAAGCAAACAAACACGGATGTTAAGACAAACGCGCTGCTTTTAAAGCTTTTCCTCTCTGTTACTTGTTCGACCCGACGTCGAGCCGCACGCGCGTGGCGAGCTCGATTTGTTCCTATATCTAAGCCTTAAACCCCGCCCACTGCCCAATAGCAGCTTCTTCTACTCAGACCTTATCCAATCGTCTGGGTTTGCGTAACACCCACATGTAGAGAAGGCCACACCCCTTCCTGCCCTCTCCCGCCCACGGGAGTATGGTTACAGCCAATCAGCGACGTCCTTTCAACTTCCTACTCTAATCATTCATAACAGTTTAGCTCGAGACCGTAACCTGGCAACCATTCCTGAAAACGCTAATGCTGGAAACCAAATCTAAATGTTTATCCAGTTTGCACCTGACTGTAAAACCTGATTACAAACAGCTAAGAATTATTTTTAGATCTGATTCAATACTCTTTTAAAATTATCAGATAGGGATTAAGGTTAATCTTACATCCGAGGTGGGATAATTCTGAATGCTATTGTTCATTCAAAAGTGGGTAAATATCACACACACACACACACACACACACACACACCCATATATGTATATTAGTGTGAGGTAACGTAACACACACACGTATTGTATCTCTCTCTCTCTCTCTCTACATATATATATATATATATGTAGACCCTGTACTCTCTTCAACTTCATATTTCCTTATGTATGAGGGAAAAATATTATAGATATATTATTACCCTCTGGGGTACGTCAATAAAATTTATATACTATACATTTTTTATATACTTTAGATAGATAGACTTAGCTAAACATTAGATACAATATATTGTTCCTCACAGCTCCAGGGTCTTGGGTTCAACCCTGAGCTCAGACTAGTATCTGTTTGTAGTCTTCCATATTCTCAATGCTTTTGGAAGAAACCAGAAGAAACCCACATGAACATGGTTTCCTCTGGGTTCTCTGGTTTCTTCCTACCCCCACTAAAACATGCTAGTCGGTGGACTGGTGAATGAGTGTGTGCATGGTGTCCTATTCAAGCTGCTTTCGCACCCCGATAGGTTCTAGATCCATAAGCCTGTCCAGTCGAGATCAGTGTCAATAGAACACGAGAGGGATATAATCACGAAATATCAGCACTCATGGAATGTTGCTCAGTCAATAAAATTAGTGGACAGGACACTAATTTAGTCTTTGGACACTAAAATATCTGTGTTACTCTAATCTGTGCATTCCGGGATTTCATGAGTGCACTCTGCTTTCACACGTGGCTGCAAAATGGTAAGGATTTATCCAGAGGTTAACGTTTTTAACACTGATTTGTTAAGCCATGTTTAAACGCGGTACAATGTAATGCAGTTTTTAAAAATGATATGTATATTTATATAAAGTGTAAATCTGTAAATCCTTACGTGGTTCTGAAATTTTATCTAAAAGCCCACCGTCAGCTACTTCAAGACATGAGAATCAGGAAGAACTTTGTTGGCCAAGTAAAATTTCACTTTCACAATAAATTTGACACATGATACAATACAGTATTTTAGCAGTTAGGGAGTCTGTTATTGAGCAGGGTTACAGCTCGGGGAAGAACCTGCCTCCACGTCTAAGTTTTTGTTTTTATAGTCTGGTATCTCACCACTGAATGAAGTGAGCAGGGTGAGAGGGGGATGGTTACAATCTTCTCTACACTGTTTTCAGCTCTGCTGGCATAAAAGTCTGTTAGGGAACACATTACTTACGCATTTCTAAACAATAGTGATTTCTAGCTGATTGTCAGGCCACTGTACACAGTCGGGTAATGTAGACAGGTGTTGACAGGATGATGAGAATATTGTGTCAGTAGAGTCACAAAGCACAGTCCGTCTGTTGTAATATGAAGTTGAAACACAATCAAGAGCAATGAGTCATGTGTCCTGAACCCAGGAGACCTCTTGTTTACTCACCTTGTGGCTCTTAGCTAATGTATTTTGTTGATGGTGGCTGTGTGATGCCAAACTGGGTGTGTCCATGTGGCTGACTCAACTTCCTTGCGACAAAGTGGCACACGTTGTCTGCTAGTTTGTAATTGTCTTGAAAAGCTGTTATTCACCCTCATCCTGCCAAGTCCGATTCATATTTCAGTTCCCGTCCAGCTCTGAATGTGTGTGTGTGTATGTGTAAGAAAGAGAGCGAGAGAGAGAGACACAGACAGAGAGAGAGAGAGAGTGTAGGCGGACTTCGAAAATCTTGCTCATGGAGCCAAGTCAGCCAGGCAGGAATTCATGTGTATGTGTGTGTAATCAAAACAGCCTGACCCATGGGGCTTTCAATCAGGACATTCTGGCCCTATGAAACGGCATTCTTCTCGTGTTTGTCGTACTAACTGGGCGTAGCAATCACCAGGTTACAGTAAAGTGACTCACTTGTGTACCACTCTGTACATTACTGATTACCCTGGCATGGGGACGAGGAAATAGGGATGCAGATTGTCGCCATACCATAGATTATAGCGCTGATATGTTCCTCCACACCCTTAGACATACACAGGACTGGTTTGTTTTGTAGGCATCATAATAGTTGGTTGTTTATGAGCCAAGTACTGATTTTTGGAGGATGCAGAACCCTTGTTCATAGGTAGACTTAAGGAAAAGGGAACTTTAACATTGGTACAAATATTTTTCAAAGCAGAAAGGTACAAGAGCACAAAAACAGCAACATATCAACCAAGAAATTAAATTCTGAAATGAAACTATCATGAAAGAAGCAATGCATTTGTCAAGATGTAATCATTTAGCATCATTATATTGCATTTATCAAAGCGTAAAAATTATATAATCACTGTCTAAAACTAGGTCATAGAATCAAAATTGTTGATTCATTCCATATAAAAACGATGATTAAGCCTTTTACATTTTGCAATGACAAAAACTAGCCAAGTTCCAACAGTGGCACTATGTGGTTCCAAAAAGCCCTGAATATGCATATGAAAAAATTTAGCATTTTCCCAAATTTTGGTTCCAAACTTGTTAGCCAGCAAACACTGATTCCTTTTCTTTCTTCTTCATTGTCTTCCTTTTTTCTTCTCTGTCGTCCTTCTGGTGCTTCCTTCCGGATTCACGCTGCCACTTGTAAAAACGCAAAATGCGGAAGCCGCTCTCTAGAGGTTTGTCCGTTCTGTGCTATTGTAGCTGCGCAACATGGCGGCTCTGTAGAGAGAACAACTGTTCAGAGCAGTTGTAGGATGAGAATGACATTACAGAGTCTTACCAAAAATGTTCTTATGGAGGTTTATCCAACTTTTCAACATTGGACCAATACAGTAAAAAGAAATTCCACTTATGGTAGTTACACAGTGGTTCCATGCTATCCATTCCCACAACAAATTCTTGCCTGTGAGAAAAATAGTCTCATCTCTGAAAGATATGTTTATAGATATTTAGAGCTTTGATTGAGTAGTTCATGAAAACATAAAATTCAAAAAAATCAATTTGGAACAAATAACTAAGATGAACGAATCATTATCCTTCTGTTACTGCCATGTGATGAGTCATTCTTTCTTCCCGTAGCTGCTGACAAAATCTTAAAAAATTTAAATGTAGATGCCAAATAACTACATTTCAACGCTTATCCATAACTGACTTTGTTCATGAATTGCGTAAGTCATGATTACGAGTGCGTGTACGATAAACCTGATCCATGCGGAGTCGGTGAATCGCTTCTCTTTCATTCAGTGTGTCAGTGTTTGAATCAGCAGATCTTCCAGTCATGTCTGAGATTCAGTCCTCTCTGATTCAGTTAAGTCAGTGAGTTCAAGGAGTCGTGGCTTGGGCTTGGAGATTTTCCAGCATTTCACACATACTTTGGGTTGGGTACAGAGTGAAATGCTTCTAAACACAGTCATACAAGCATATTATATATACTAATAGAAAATAGCGATGACTATTAGCTATTTTACACCGCTCAAACTTAGACAGTGACATCATCAGGCTACACATTTGAGCAAAGCATGCCACTGAGCGAATTGGTAAATAAATCTGAATTTAACTCTGATGTAAACGAGATCCTGAAAAGACTCCTTTAAGGAGGAAAGGAAAGTGTTCCTTTAAGGCTGAGAATGTTGGCTTTTTGGTGGGTGGTGGCCCAGTGTGAGCTTTTATCAGAAGAACAATTTCGCAGGCTAAAATCAAAAAGATGAATCAAAGGTTCCTGAGTGGCGCAAGAGAAAAGCGTCTCGTGGGTGGGAACTGGCGGGTGACCAAAAATCGAGGAGAAAAAAAATCCATGAGGTTCTCAATATTGTGTTTGCCTAACATTTACAGTTTTGCTGCATATGTAATCTGTTAATATGTTAATATCATTATTGACAGAGAAGGTCATGATCGGGCTTGTGTGTGTGTGTGTGTGTGTGTGTGTGTGTGTTTCTCTCTGCTTGTGTGTATGTCCTGTATGTTCAGTGGGGTTAGCCAAAGCAATGACGTACTCACCAGCAGACACATAGCAGCAGCAATCCAATACTCCCTGTCGCAGGCTTAAAATAGCCTCCTCTAAACCCCCTCCATCTCTCTACCTCTCTTCCTTCCAAAGGCTGCGTCAGTGCATCACTGCCCACATCTTCATCCTTTCTCTCCCTCGCTTTCTCTATTCCTCTTTTTTTCTCTCCTTCTGTGTGTGTGTGCATGTATCTACTCTCTCTCTTTTCCCACAGTGCTAATTACCTCCTACAATGAGCTGGAGAGTTAAATCGAGTAACTCTAACTGTGTAGGAGTATCTTTAACACTGATTTTACTGTTACTCTCTCTCCCTCTGTGCTCTCTCATTTTCTCAGGTTTTATCTCTGCATTTCTTTCTGCAACATAATTTGCAAAATACCAGAAATAGCCTTGCCTGAGGTGCGATCTAAGACAGGGCTATTTTAGTACGTGAGCTTATTTTTAGTCAGAAGAAGAAGACAATAATTTACAATGGAATTCAGTTCACGCACAGCCAAATCCACAGTGCTATATGTGCTGAGAAGACTACAGACTCAAAGTAAAGTGCCAGAAAATGTAGAGCAACATTACAAAGAAATCATGTTTGATGGATATTTTTGTGGTGCCATTAATAACTGGAATCATTTATGTGAGACAAAAAATCTTTAATGAAACTATTTTAAAAAAATAGCTAAACCATCATCCACCAATTTGTTCATGTTATCATCCAGAGCTGCTCTATCATAACAGAGACACTTGAAGCCAGCTAAGCATGTCTTTCAAACTGCTGCTCATGCTACATCATAGGGCAGTGCAACACACTCAGAGGAAAGTGCTATCCACCCTCTTACACATACATGAGCACACAGATCACATGATTGGCTGGCACTGTGATTGACAGGAGAGAGAGAGTGTGCCATTTCTCCCATCCAGAGAGTAGAAATTGTGCAATTGTCAAAATGTGAACTTGCGATCTCTGAACAGATGATAACACTTTTTTGTTGTGTTACTCAGGAGCAAAATTATAGATCTTCTATGGTGGTGCACTAGAGAACCTTTTCTGTCGTCCTTCCAGTTCAGTACTGTCCGAAGTTAAGGAAAATACAGCTCTTTTGTTTTTTTTTACAGTTTGACTACGAAAAATAAAATTTCAAGTAAATGAAATGTGAGTGTATCCTGCAACAAGGCAACAATCCGATATATTAAATAAAATCAACAGAAAATGGTTTTAAAAGAGAAAATATCGGCAAATATTACATCTGAAAAAAAAAAGTATTAAAGAAGTGTTCAGAAGATACAAAGACTGTTATATGGGCAAACAAGTAATTAGAGTATTTATATCACACTGAGAAAGACAAACTTTTGAACTGCTATTATGTTTTTCCCCACAGTTTTGAAACACTGATATACATTTGAGATTTTTTGCTCATACTTAAGGAACATCTGTGAAATGAAAGGAACACCACTAAATGTTTTCTTGGAGCAAATAAAAATGTAAAGAAATTCTTTTCTAAAGGTGTACAAAGTTGTGCATTTAATAGCGTCTAGCCTAAGGAAGCCAAAATATATTATATGAGCTCAAATCACTAAAAATGAACTGAGTTTACATTTAGCTAGGGATTCAAAAGCAGTCCTTTCTTTGTATTATACTTATCTCACCTCACTTGAGGTAACCAGCTCCTAAAATATGACTCGAGTTCTAGTTTTTCCACCTTTCAGCAGATTCTTCCAGCATTCTCTTGCTGACAGGATTAGCCCACATTTTCCCATTTCAGCCTTGAACCTATTTTGTTCTATGGAAAAATGCTAATGCACACTGCTAACACCGCATGCGTCTCATCTGATGTCAGAGGCGCGTAAAATATTGGAACTCGACCAGCGCGAGCTCAGCCTTTCTGGCTGAAACTGAATCGTGGCAGATTTTGACGTCAGAATTACTGGGACGAGTCAGATTCTGCGCATGGATCCCCACGTGCTCGCATTCCTGCTCCCTACCCCTCCCCCGCTTCCTGTGCCGCTAAGCTCTCTGTGTGCCTCACCAGTGAGGAATGTGCAGGAGCTCACACTGCCACGCTTCGGAACACCAGCTGTCAGTCAAACCTAAATGAAATACTAAATAAAATTGCACAAGAAAAAAAAGTACTGACATCCTGCTTTGTTTTGGACAGAAGTTGGGAAAGTCTGCTTGGCTGCAGTGGCTCGGGAAAGCCCTAAAACTTTCACTGAAAAACGTTAATAATTACTTCAGCCAAAAATCTACCTATGATGCAATTCTGCCAAGATTAACACATAAACTAAGCAGTTTCTCAGATTTATTGTCTTCTGTTATAATCCACTTGCATCCATCAAACACCAAAAGAGATTTCCTGCCTCCCAAGCCAAGACCTGGAATTATATAATGTTAAACATTTAAGTGCTTATCATCGACTATTAATGAATAACCTCATTTCAGACACAACAGTTGTTCCAGAGTACCCAGTACTATGTGGTTCATGGGTCATGAAGTATACCCAGAGGGGATTTTGAGGTTTTTTTTTTTTGTTTTTTTTTTACTTACAGATCACAAATCAACATTATCAAAGTTATAATATATGTAGTTGAGTTCTTATAGTTATTAGCCTGTTTGACTATCTCTGTGGCTCTAATAAATAAACTGAATCGATTTTACAGTTAAAGAGCCCCCGGGCTACAAAGGTTTCAGAAGTCCTGATATCAAGGACAGAGATCTGAACAATGATTTTCTTTTCATTTTTATTGTTATATTTTTTTGTTTCGTTTTTTTCTGTTTTACCTTTAGGGTTAGGTACAGGTAATCATGGCATGGCCACCCCTCTGGCCACCGCAGTAAGATTTGATCTATCTATCTATCTATCTACAAATCGTGGTTAATGTGGTTACCAATGTAATACGATGCGAAACTGAATGATTTGGTTAATCTCATTGTGATAGGCTAGTTTGAGTAAATAACAAATAATAAAATTTGAAAGTTCATCATTGATCATTGATCGTTGATCATTGTGCAAACAAGAAAGTTACCTAGCTAACACAGAAGCTAACGATTCCCTTGCCTCACTGATACAACAAACTAAACAGGTGAGCAAATACTAGTCAAACGTTTTATATGTACATTAATAACATTCATTAAATTGTATGCATAACATTGGATTTCTTAAGTTTGTTATTAGTTAGTGTTAGCTAATGATATTGAATTTGTAATGCTAGTCTATTTCATAACATTTAGCCTAATGCTATGCTGTGTTAGCTATGACTTGTTGTTTGCAAGATTACAATCAAATGTTTCTTAGGAGTGTGACATTTATATCTAATATGTCATTTTCCATGGATGCAGATCATTTTGACTACCCTAATAAAGTTATAGGTCCATGTCACTCCATGAACAAATGGAAGATTTTTAATAGACATTTTTACAGAAACACCATGCAATCAGGTGTGGAATGTGTCTATTCTCTGAATATAACTACCTGAAATAAATACCTGAATGGAGGAATAGTATACGCCTCTTATTAAATGCATGAGACAAAGTGGTGCATAATAAGTGGGAATATAAGACTAACATGAAAAACTGGAAAACTGGAAGAGTGGGTCTCACCAGCCTTTCTCCCCATCCCTTTCTCTCTTTAAAAAGGCAAAATAAGGGTCTTGTCATGTTACAGAGAAACTTGAATACCTAAAGACTTTCATTTGGAGGAAAACATGACGAGCAGCCCTTGTGCCAAAAGTGCAATTTAAACCTTCACCATAGCAACAATTATATATTTTATTTCAATACCTTTCAGGGTTGTTGTACATGAATATCATATTTGAAAATTCAGCTGAACTGTGGTATACATATTATTATTTAATAGATAATTATATTTGAAAACCCTACTGAGACCAAAGCCTTGTTTCAAGTGTAGTCCTGATGATATTAAAGGGGCTGGCTCACTCTTCCCAGAATCTTCTGCACCAAGTAGCCAGTTTTTCAATGGTAGCCATATACCAAAAACAATCCACAACAATCCAACGACGTCCTAAGACATACATATTAAACTGTAATGTGAAATTTAAGATATTTTGTCAAGCTGTCTATTAATTTTTTTGACCGAGCCATCCCGTTTTCATATGGTTATTCTGTTGTAATGGACCTGAACTGGTTTCAGCCGCCTCGCACGTGGCCGCAAAGGAAAGAAAAGATAAGGCATATTTTGTTCAAAGCTTCCATGTATGACATGTAGATAAAGAAAACATTCCAGATGGGTTTCAAAGAAATCACTAAGTGAATTTGCGAAGGTTTTGCTGCACAGAAAGCTAGCAGAGTAGCAGTCACATGCTTTCAAAATAAAAAGTGCATTGGATTCTGGAAAGGATGAACATGCCCCTTTAACATTAACAAATGAGCAATCTTTAGTTATAAATCCAGAAATAAATCTAAGTAATTATACTAGGTCTGGAAAACTTTGTCTTTCCTAAGATGTTATGAAAAGTAGAAAGCGAATTCCAATACGACAGACCTTGTGCATAATTTCGATATGACTTGACTTGCAGCGTGTCACACAATCCCAGACTTCGTGAATCGCCGAACATAATCCCTCGTCGCCTGTACTCTTACAACTTGAAATTTCTGAAAATGAGAGTGAGAAGAATCACACAGTCTGGTGTGTCTGACACGCCATCAGGCTATTCAAAAAATGACCATCAGACAGGCCAAGACAAATAAGCACAACAGACACACACACACACAAACACACATTTTCACACAGTGGGACACGCTGGACTTCAAGAGGACTGTACAGGACCACCTGGCACGAAGTCAAGGATAATAACATGAACAGTTGTGGATTAGGGGTCAAACGTGTGCTTGGACTCACTGTTCCCAGCCACACAAGAGGAGAAAACATTTAGGATGTATAATTAAATCAGGAGAGAACATTTCAACAACCTGGAAAGAACATCTAGCATGACGTTCTTTTTTGAGAGCTCACACTATAAAACAAACAAAAAAATCCAGATGTATTTTTAGTCCTAATCTCTGTTATGTTTCCAGGAAACTGTGTACTGATTCTGTGTGGAAGGAAAGAAAGGCCGACTTGGTGTTTCACCAGTTCTTCTTCCACCTTTACAAAACACACAATGCCTTTGCTGTGAACCAGTTGTCTGAGCTATATTTCACCTCCAGGACGTGTCTGACACCTGAGTTCCACTGATGACGCATAGGGTCAAAGCTAATAGTGTGTGTTCAGACACAGTGCACACACATGGTCCGTTCCTTACTGAAATGGAAACTATGCCAGTGAGCTTTGTGTCTGTATGTGTGTGGTATGAAACGATGTTCCAAACATGATTCCTTCCAAAGAAACTGATCCCTTTTTTCTGACTCAAAGTAAAATATTTGCCCATCTGACAAACTGTAATTTACACTTTATGGGAGTTGTGTAACTTGATAGAAAAACTATACAAATACAAGGAGCAAGCAGAACATCTACCACATCTGGTTTTGTAAAAAAAAAAAAACCAAAAAAAAAAACCCGAAGACTGGTCCAGACATACTTTCTTCCCTCTCGTAAATATACTCTTGGAAGTAAAGAGTTCCATCTGGCACCTTTAAAAAATGGTTCCAAAAAAAGAACGCTTTTAGAAAGCTGAAGTCATTAACTATTAGTTGCACTGCAGTTACTGCATATTGAGAAAGGAATTAAACATAACAGAGTGTGTTATAGGAAAATAATCAACAGCATGGTGGTGTATTATGGTTTGACAAAATGTTTCATCCTGAACTTGATAGTTATCCTACAACAGCACATCCTGAAGCGGTTTATTCCTCTTACACCATAGCAGTTTGACAATAATTGCATTTTTTTTATTCGTTAAAGAATGACATGTCATAATTTTATCAGATTATGGTTACATTTAGTGTTGTAGAATGTTTCAGAAACATTTTAGTTTTATAGCCACTGTAAACACTCATTCCCTCATCAATTCCCTCATATGTGCTCTAAAACATCCTGACCATTGCAAAGCACTGACACTGGAGGCTCCTTCCATGAATGGTAAATAAACATCTCTTTACACAGAGCTTCACTATATCAATGATGTTTATTAAATAACAGCACATTTCACATTTCTGTTTATTATTACCTCCACCAAGGAGGTTATGTTTTTGGTGCGGTGTCTTTGTCTGTTTGACTGTAAGCAGGATTGTGCAAAAAGTAACTCCCAGATATTTGTGAAACTTGGTGGAAAGGTATAGCATGGGAAAAGAAAGAAACCATTAAATTTTGAAGCAAATGTGATGTACAAGATGCAAGATAAGGCATTTGGCCTTGGCGGAGGTCTACACTCTCCAAGCACTCTTCAAGTTAGCCTTTGATTTTGGGACGCATCTGCAATGCAAGACCATGTGTGAACTGTTACTATGGGAAAAAAATAGCATGTTAGAAGAGCACATTAATATAAATCTGTGATTTGTAGCTGCATCCCTGTCAGAACTGCTGGCACAGAAAATGAATAAAGAGCTTCTGACCAATCAGAACTGTGGTATAATCTGTTATTTTAATAACTGAATAATAAGACAAGATTAAAAAGGTTTAAATCCAACTCAAATCAATTAAAGGAACAACTATTCAAATTGATTTCAGTGGAGGTGAAAAGCATGGGATTTTTTTAGTTTGGAATATCCACAGAGGTGTATTTGCTTTCGATGTGTATTTATGCTCCAGGCATTTACAGTAATGATTTAAAAAGGCTTTGTGTAGGGTTTTCGGTGTGTATTTATGGCTTTCTCAGTAATCCAGTAAATGTGTGATAAAGCTCATATTGTGAAACCTTGGTGATTCCTGTAATGTCTCTTTGCTTTGCATTGGCCCACCTGGTTTTTCTTTTTCCAAGCAGTGACAAAGCAACTTTCACGACCTCTTTCTCACCTATGAAAACTGCCAACCTCTCAGTTCCTGCTGAGTTTGAATTTTGCGTGAAATAACAGCAATGTCCGGCAGATATCAGAGCATCTTAAAAGCAGATCATTTTGATCACAAAGGAAAGCAAACCAAAAAACAGAGAGAAACAAAACGTTCTTGGATGTCTGCAGTACTGATTTTTTTCCCCCTGACCCAACCATCTGTTCATTGTGCAGTGTGTGTGTGTGTGTATGTGTGTGTATGTGGGTGAAGTGTGAAAGAGACATAAGAATTACAAGCCTGTGTGCGTTTTCAGACATAACATCCCCTATTAGACAAGACCTACAGTCAGGTCAGGGGCAGGGCCACATGGGTGGCACATGAAGGGTGGCATAAACTAGCATCCAAAATCACAAGTCTGCTGCTTCCAGGCCATTTATGAGTATGTAATGAAAAATTTCTAGTCATTATGAGGCCAATTATTTTTGCAATGACAAACAAATCAGATATTATGCAACCTTGTGATATAGTACATGTCCATAATAATTTGAATCCTGTCCCTCCCCTTTGCCACCTAAGGTCTAAAATCCTGTAATGCCACTGGCTACACATGAACTTGTTTGAAAAATGTGTTTTGTGCCATATCTTTCTGCTTGGCACAGGACGTTCACAGGAAACAGTCTAATCTAACAGATAGGACAATTTCCTGGAATCATCATATGGCTGACTGATTAACAGAACACACACTGATGAGCATCTGTCATCAGCAAAAATGGTTACACTATGTAGACACTTTTGAATTCCCACTGGTTAAACAAGCATGGGAAAAAAACAGAAGAAAATGTTAGTAATATTATAGTAATGTTACAGGATTACTACACAGAAAAACCATAGCAATCTTGTAGTAATGCCACAAATACTCCAGAGTAATAGTATAGGAATCTTATAGTAATTTGGGACAATTTATTATTGATCAACTACAGAATATTATATCTAAATATTATAGGATTCCTGCAGTATTCTGTAGTTTTATAGTAGCTATAATTGTAACTACTATTGATAGATAGTAAAAGCTGGATACTATAGGTAAATGAAAGATACTATAACTACTATACGAAGAATACAGATCGGGAGAACATTATAGAGGTATTACAGGAAAAGTGGAAAAGATTGATCCTGTCCCCAAGGCCACCACATATCCACAACAACATTACAATACATTCATAACTCAGTCCAATAAAAGCCTACTCCATAAAGAAAAATGATGTAGGTCTTGTAGCTTTGTGTCTGACTAAAGAAAAAATATGCCACAATACTGAGAAGTCTTCTTTTGAGTGTAGTTATGAATCTTTTCAAAGCAAAATGCGTTGGGTCACTTTGTTAAACCTATACATTTAACCATGACCCATAAAAATATACCCATAAATTTATCTCTAAACAACATTTACCTACTCATTCAGGTCAGAATGTTAATGACCAGGACAATCTAATTAACAAGACATGGTGGGAAAACAACAGCTGATTTATTTATTTTACATGATTTATTTAACTTAATACAGGCTTTTGCAATTCATCTTTCTCTTCGTGGTTCGTGCAGTTCAAGGAAAATTAATAACGTGTATAATCGTGGTTGTGGAAATACTGCTAACTTTTTCGAATTGGCTAGTAAATTAGTTTGCAAGTGCTAGCAACTAGCCGTTCCAGGGAAACGAGTGGATGTTATAAAAACGGATACAAGACTGACCCCATGTGGTCATAACAGGTATTACAGCAGGGACCATATGTCGCATAGCCACGTAAGAAAGGGAGCTTTATTACAGGCTTTATTATAGCTCTGACTGAATGTTTCTATATGTCAAAATCTTTCAGATCTTTTCCAATATGGATGAAGAGTTCTTCTTCTTCTTCCTCTTTTTCTTCTTCTTCTTCTTCTTCTTCTTCTTCTTCTTCTTCTTCTTCTTCTTCTTCTTCTTAAGTAGGCTTGGCAGGCTTTTTAATACTATGGGATAGGTTTTAAAAAGTAAAAGAAAAAAAAAAAAAGATTAGAAATGCTTAAACAATATAGCCTAAGTCAGCTATTCCCAAACATAGGAATGCTGGGGCCCAATTTGAAATCGGAAAATCTTCTGCTACCCACCTAAACCTTCTTCATCTTCTTGTTACGAAGGCTTAGTAGGCTTTTTAGTAGTATGGGTTACGTTTTAAAAGTAAAAAAAAGATGAGAAATGCTTTGAACTTGATGTCTTCTGCTACCCACCTAAACCTTTAATCACAAGTCTGATCAACACA
>JAQMYM010000018.1:13883818-13897259 GCA_030014255.1 Parauchenoglanis ngamensis
CCCAAGATGCTGGGATTGGCTCCAGCTTCCCCGCGACCCAGACGGATAAAGCGGTATAGATAATGGATGGATGGACATGGCTTTGGACTTTTTTCTTTTGCATTTTGAAGTTGGTTGGTAGTGTGACAAGATAAAAAGAGAGGTTTGTGAAGGAACGACTATAACTATTAAAGCAACTATAACAAGTGATAACAGGAGCTAATTTGGTCCACTGACAGTCTACAATGTTAAATGAAAATGAATAAAAATGATTGCTGTTTTTATATGTGTTGTAAGAGGAAAAAAGCAGTTTAGGATATGGTGTTAGGAAAATAATCATGAATAGGAGAAAATATGACACACACACCATCAGGATGATCCCAAGCATGCGAATTTTTGCTAGGAAATCATAAGAGAAACAGTACTAGAGTCTTAATATTCAGATTTTCCTGAATATAGTTCAGATCAGAGTTGGATCTAAACAGCACACGGATGACTTGTAACAACCACATGAAATAATCCACCCTTTTTATTGTTTCTAGAAGCAGCTCCCTATAACCAAGCTGTTCCATGAAAATCTGTACTTTCCTCACCCTGCCTTATGTCAATAACCAAAACAGATTTGCAGTCTCAATAGAAGGTCCATGTTAAGCAGTTTGCCTTTACACAGGAACCAGCTCTTCACATCTGTATTCTGCTCTTCTCTTAGCTTTCAAAGCCTTGATGCTGCGTGGAGCTTCATCACTGCAAGGCAGCGTAGCTGAAATTGCTGCAAAATGGTCTGGAAGAATTTCTCACACACTGCTCACTGAAAGTTCACATCTCTGTTTCGTTCAGAACTGCTGTGTGCATTAATCACGATTACTGAATCTCCTGATGAGTATCGACTTAATGGTGTAATGGTTTCCATTATGTGTTATATTGTTGTTTATTGGAAAGCATTAACGTAATGGAAAACATTAGACTATTAGGTCAATTCCCCTTAGCATTTTCAGCTGTTACAGTTTATAGCAGTGAATGTCAGACATACAAAGTGTAAAATGATGGCAGAACTTACAGTAAATAACACTGAACCTTTTTTTATGTCATAGCACTGTTGAATTCTTGATTCTGATCGGTCAGAAGGAGTTGATTAATTTTCTATAGGAGCTGCTCTGAGAGTAGCTTCAGGTGCAAGGCAAATCTCAGGCTTTTATTACTGCACTCGTTTGAATACATTATCGTTCCTGTAATAGCCTATTCAGGGATTTGGTCATGAACAGGACCATTTCAGGATATGCTGAAAATAATCAAATTCACCCTGTCTTAAATATTGCAAGGAACTTTTTATTCGTCCAGGCCCATGACTATTTTCAGTACTTTACTGTATGGCACATGTGGATTAGCTGGGTTTTTTTTTGCTGCAGGTGTGTACCCTATAATATTAAGAGACAGACGTCTTTAGGGAGAGGTTGTTGCCTGGAGACTGTCCCGTGTGTGTTAGCCTTAAGAGCGGTTTCTGAGAAAGAATGAAGAAGACTTTTCCACTGCAGCACACAAGCATCACTTTTAAATCATATCTTGCACAATGGAGTCAAAAGCCTTTGAATGTTTCTATAGCAGGAGAAGAAAGATTATTCTCCTGATTTGATGAACAGAAATACTCAGCATACTCATTGTTATCACTGCTAGCATTTTTTTTTTAATTTTAGATTTGTACCCACAAAATTTTAGCAGCAGCCAGATCAATATTTTAGTGAGTATATTTACCTAACCTAATCGTAACCCTAACGCTAACAGAGATACTTTATTTTTATAACTTTCCATTGCTCAATTCTTTTTTCTTTTTTGCTCCATCCTAATGTGTAGCCAATTCAAACTATGGAACAGAAACTCATGTACTGTATATAGGCAATGAGATGCATACACATTTCTGTATCCCTCCATTTTCTATAAATTTCTAGTAGTTATTCATGCCTTCAGTTGATGGCGGTAATAGATATTTCTAATGGATTGTTCTAAAGGATTGTAAAGTTGTTTTTTTTTCGCAGTACAACAGATTTAGCAGATTACCATGCTGAGCTAAATATAGAAACAATCTATAAAAGAGATGGGGAAAAAAAACAGTAAGTGGGCCACAATTATCTAACCGATCAAGACAAGGATATGTGACTTATCAATTTCAAAAATTTGAAACCACTAGTTGTAAAGCAGGGTTTTTCCAGGCTTTGTAGGACACACTAAAGGGAGTAGAGTGTTTGCATTTTGACGCAGCTAATCAAGAAATCAGTGTGGTGACTGAATCCTGATGGCTTAAACCAGAAACTATCAGTATTCACATGAAAGCCCCTAATGCCACAGTTAATATTAAAAGAGCCTCTGCCCTCATTTTCCATTCAAATGAGCTACGGAATTGAATTTAGGCTCTATTTAGCATTTTGATTATGGACTGCTGGTACAGACTTATGAGCCAGAACTTATTAATCAACAGTCTCATGCAAAGTTAATTATACTTTTTAGTACCGTCCGGATGTGTTGGACTAGCTCATTAACTCTACGACCAAATAATAGTCCCCACAGTAAAAAAACAAAAAAAAAGGGGGTCATTAATTGGATTTTCTCTGTGATTTTTACACTTTGTTTTCTTTGCTACTCCAGTATCATTGGTTTCTTGATAATGTGAATGTGTGTGCTTTATCATGTAGTAAAATATTACTGCATTTTGCAGGATTTGAATGAATATGCTTGTTTTTATCCAACTCTTCTTGCTTGCTGTGGCCTTATGTTTGGAAAGAAGCATTATCATGAATGTAGTTACATTACGGATTTTAAATTACCCAGCTCCATAATTAATTATAGACATAATAATAATAATACATCCATTTTTTTCACTAGTTCAGTGGCAATTTTACATTACAGTATGCTCACACTTTGCACTGGGATTAGTTTGTAATGTTCTGTGTTTATAGATTGTTGATTTAAATAAAACAGAAGCACTTTTGGGGAATAATTGATGGGAAGCGAACAGAAGAAAACAGATTTTTCGGCACACAGATTCACTGCTTGGATTTTCTGTTGGTTTATAACAGAAATTTGGAAGTTATTTTTTGAAAGTATTGTTGATAGAGTTTCTGTTTAAAACCCCAGACATATAGTGTGTTGGGTTTCACAGATGTCAAGGGGAATAAAAATAGTGAAATAATGCAAGTTAAGATGTTAATAGAAAAATAAACAAAATTCTGTAAGTTGTAAATGCGATAAATATTCTTTTGTATATCCACTCATTGGCTTAATTAGCTCTTTCAGATATTTTAGGCAGCTTTGGAATCTTAGTTGTGATGTACCTGAGTTTTATTTTATATTTAAAAACTATGGGAATACCAATTCCTTTTCATTTTTTCCCCAATTTGGTCACCTGCCAACTCCTACCCACCAGCCAGCTCTTCTCTGTTATATGATGGCTACCAACCAGGGAGGATGAAGCCTAACACTTGCTAAGTCAAAGAGACACATGAAGCCAACCAACTGCTGCATCACAGGGCAGCGTATCATGTTCAGAGGAAAGCGTTATCTCTCTCTTGGGTACATATTAGCTCACAGATGCCCATGATTAGCTAGTGTTGCTGTGATTAAGAAAGGAGAGAGAGTATGCTGTCCCTCTCTCCTAGAGATCATGGCCAATTTTGCTCTCTTGGCTCCCACCAATGGATGATTGTGACATTATCAGGAATCAAACTTGTGATCTCCTGACACTAGAATGAATACTTTTCTGTTGCGCAACTAGGGATTCCCCAGGGATGCAAACGTTTGCACTCAAATGCATATGCACATTTCTCATACTGCTATTCATGCACTGGCCATTAAGCAACCATATCTCTTTAAGTTGCAAAAAATAATTTCTATTCATAGTGGATTACTGTACATAACTGCTTACAGCCAGCAATGAGTTACATCATTCTATGGGTTCGTACCTTAAAATTTGAAATAAAAATGTAAAAGATTCCATTGCTGTGTAAAACCCCATTGCTAATTCTTGCTCTCATGAGTCTTGATCTTCTATAATGACTAAAAGTAAACTTTCATCCACTGGCAAATATCTGCCTTTAAACACTCAGGGACCAATTTTGCCCAAAGATCATTAGCATTAAATGCCGGGGTGGGAGTTATTTTGAACACTCTCTCTGCTAATTAGTATGATTAGGATGAATACCGTCACATTTCATGCAACTGGTCCCTTGTTGTACGCCGAACACTGAATATCTCTTTCATTACCGTCAGATTACAGTGTTTAAAAAAACTAATGAATGTGTCTTAACTGGGATGGACTGGCATCTAAACAAGGGTGTATTCCCATCTTGTGCCCAGTGTTTCTGGGACAGGCTCCAGATCAACCCTGATCAAGATAAAGTAGTTATTAAAGATGAATGAATAAATGAATGAATGAATGAAGGACACTTTCCTTCTCATCATCCCTTAGGGGATAATTTTTTAGTATGCCTTTAGTATATATACTGTACCTGTGAATGTGCACGTGGTGTACCTTACATCTTTGTTATAAAAGCTAATGCAAGGTATAACCATGGTATACCAAGGTATAACCTAAGTTCCAGTTATATCCAATCATATCATTTGGTTCACTATATTCATAATTTCAGGTGAGAGGTACTTTATATGGCCAAAGTTATCTGGACACCTGACCATCACTCCCACATGTGGTTCTTCCCCAAACAGTTGCTACATACAGTAGTTGGAAGCACACAATTGTATAGGATGTCTCTGTATGCTGTAGATTAACAATTTCTATTCACTGAACCTAAGATGTCCAAACTCCAAACCTGTTCCAGCATGGTAATGCCCCTGTGCACAAGGCGAGCTCCATGAAGACATGTTTTACCAAGATTGGACTGGGAGGTATAATTTAGGACTGTTTCTCCCTCAGAGTGTGTACTCACATCATAAAAACTACATAACATGACAAGAAACATCTGCTTAAGCAGATATGAGGCAGTGGAATAATGGAGTGGATAAGTGAGGGGATTTGGTAAATGCCGAAAGAGGGTTGCTGCCTAAGGTCACCAAGAGTTCAGAAAGACCACTGTCCATTCTGCAGGTTTCCATTCACAATTCCCTCTCCAGTTAAAATTTTCTGCCTTTGATCCCGCTGATGCCAGGAACACATGTGAGCAACCACCTTTAGACCACACAGCTGCTTCCCTCACACACACACATACACGTTTATAATACTACCCTTGTGAGGACCTTCTGATATAATGAACACAACCAATTAATGCTATATCTATAACCACATCTAACCCGAACCTTAAACTCAATAATCAAAAGGGAACCTTTTGGATATGTTAGCTTTTGTTTCTTATTGGCGACATTTGGTCTCGAATAAGATATAAAAACAAGCCCCCCCACACACCATACCTGGAATGTGTTTCCACACACAGACCGGCAACGTCACAGGATGAGAGTTGAATAAACACAATGATAGATTGGCACGGTATTATCTTGTGTTCTTTGGTATCAAGGACAACAGGGGAAACTGTGTGTGTGTGGAGGTGGCAGGAGGACCTTTTTCCTCATCATGCCTCATTGTTTTTGTATTCCTTTTATGCCCTCTAATCTGTGATTTTAAAATTCATCACATAAACTGTGTGTGTGTAGGATGTGCCAGTGGCCTCAGCCAGGCCAGATAACTATGTGCTGCTGCTGGTAATGCTGTGTGTTTTCGCTGGAGGAACGCTGGTTCTGCTCTCTGTTCTCCTCATTTTCTGCCATCGCTGCTGTCAGAGTGGACGCCGCTACTCGAGGTGAGATCTCCTGTTCGTATGATGCGTATTTCAGCAGAGATTTACAGATTTTCTTCTTCTCCCACATTTTAAGTAGACAGATTGTATAACCAAACATGATCATGAGCTCTCCACAAATAGATCCCTTAACCTACGCATGTACGTGTATCCAACACAAGCAGGTGTGCTATTATGATAACATCACAAGGTTCTTTTGATGTTCAAGAAATAACCATCCAACACACAGCAAAGATAAAGCTGCCTTTCATACCAATGGAGAAATCAAAGCCCAACTGAAAGAAGTCATTAGCTGAAGTGAATCACAGACTAGGAGCGCTGTGTGCCATCACTGTTCTGCATGCATGGAGCGGCAATCCGATTTAGCTCTTGCATAGCTGAAGCTGATGTGACACTGTGTTTATGAGCAAAGGAAAACCGTCCTGACAGACCTGACAGGGAGAGCAAAAACAACAGTTACATGTATTTCAGGCTAACCGGAAATAACTCGCCTGTCAGAGTCATTATGATCAACTAGATTATGAATGCATTCTTGGAAGTGTTCAATAGAATACAAAACTTTGCAAACTTTTGAACTCAATTGCATATACACATACACATGTAAAACATGCTGTTAATCACGCACTGGTCATGAAGTATATTTCTACAGTTCTTTTCTTTTACATAATTGCTTAGGGCCAGTGATGACTTGGAGAAAACCAACACCACATATGTGGAAGAGAGTCAACCTACTCAAGGTAATTAACCAATTAGAATGTTTTAAGAAATTTTCACGGTTTCAGTGCTTTAACTTTTTGGCGCTTTAACTAATTTTGGGGTCTTGGACGTATCAGCTCCAGCAGTGGGCTAACATTCGTTTCTCCTTTCCTAATAAATATGATTGCACAGGAAAGTGATAGCCGGTTGTAAGGTAGCTTCTTAATTTAGTATACCTGATATACAGAATAGGAAATAAATGCATTCATTTAGGTGGCTTCATGTTTCTTTAGCAGACATCACCATTAGGATGGAAAGCACGGACACGCTGTCCACCTCTAGCTGTCACGGTGATGAGAACACAGAGCGCTTCCAGTCCTCGGTGTACACAGGTCGGAGGGTCTCCTTCAACGAGACGGCCATCTATGAGCAGAGCAAGAAGAACCAGGAGAAAGGCCGAAGGTCAGGGAATATAATAGGTGGGGTTGAGTGGTGTGGGTTGCTTTCTCTCACAATCTGAGGTCACAGTCGATGTAATAATATGGTCTAGCATAACAGAGGTGCCAACATTGCTTACAGGAAAATCCTAGCAGGGAGAGATAAAAGATTTTTCTTTACTCACAAAACCCCTAGTATGTGTCAGTGGAAGACACAGCAATTTTTTTTCCAGAAATAAAACATCAAGGCAAAAGTCTAGGTGACTGCTATTTAATTTTTTACATACCAAAAACGCCACAGTTGATTTCTTCTGGCTCACAATACCGAGGATCATGAATATCACCTAGATAAAGTCAGTACAAGGGGAAAGTAATCACTACCAGAAACTGTGCATTTTTCATGTCCTGAATCATTTTCCCTTCAGTGAATTGTCATTAGACTGACTGCTGCTTTAGCTAAGAAATCCATCCATTCACCCATCCATCCATTATCTATACCGCTTATCCATTAAGCGTGAAGCCAATGCCAGCTGACTTTGGGTGAGAGACAGGGTACACCTTAGGCAGGTCGCCAACCTATCGCAGGGCTTAGCTAAGAAATCAGAAAAGCAACGTTTTCAGCTTGCTCCCGAATCACTGTTGCAAGTCGTCAAAAACACAAAAGCTACAGCTAAACTGTAGATGATGGCCCCCACAGATTTTATTTTCATTTATTTGGTTTTAAATAAACTAACAACTAGACAGTACATCTTTTAAACTGTACATACAAAAACTTAGCTGATGATTTTCAGTATAGTAAAGTATAAATGGAAACTCATGCTTTTGGTTATTATGCGAAATAAGAAACTTGCAGAAATTCTTGTCAGCATACGTGCTTAAGATATGACTCACGATTTGGCATATTTACTTCTTGTTTATTATTGTGCTCAATATCCCTTTAGTCTTTTTCAGTTTTCTTTACCATTGGTTTGAGGTGTTGTGGCATTTTGCTGATTTTGAATTAGCACTGTGAACTAAGTTTACAACAAGAGATTCAAGTTCAGGTGGCCTCTGTGTGAACTAAGAATGATTTAAAAAGAATTCTAAGCATTCGGAATCTATTTGACACTTGTCTCTTTCTCTCTGTCAGGTATACTCTTACAGAGGGTGATTTCCACCACTTGAAGAAGGCTCGTCTGACCCATTTGCACATTGCACCTCCAGCACTGAACATCCTGACCATCATGGAGTGTGACTCACCTGAGAATAGCATCAACCTGCGAGAACAGCTGCAGCACAAACCGTCCCTATCTATATTTCAGGTAATGCACATACAGTCTCACTCACAGGTCATGCACTCCATTCCAAAAGCTTATGAAGGTCAAAATAACATTTATTTGGGTGGTACATATATATAGTACATATGATACATCAAGAAATACTCAGGAATGGTATGAATCTGTGTGTAGCTTGGTGAGGGCACCCTGCCTGAATCTCAAGTGCCCTGGAGTAGCCAGAGCCCAAGTTGTGCACTTCCTGGAGATACTCTAAACTCTGTCCTGGACACAAGCTTTATTTCCAACACAAGTGAAGGAAGCTCTGAACCACCTCGATCAAGGACCGTGAGTAACTTATATACTCAAACACAGAAACAATGACCAGTTTGTATGTAGTAGTAGAACACAACATTGCAAAATTCTCTCTAATTTGGCTTGAGATCAGAGGCTCTACTGTATAAATATAGAAATGTGTTCTGAAAAGCAGGTATAAAGTGTCACTTCACATGCCCACTAATTAAAATCAGAAGCCTTTTCAGACCTTATCACATGACACCAAAGACACTACATTACTCATGAACCATCACTGCCTCAGGACACAAATCACACCCTGTCATTTTGTCAACTCCATAAAACCTAAGCATAGATATTGTACTGTGTTGGCTGACCTGTCTTATCAACCATTTTTCATTAAGAAATAGTGGGCCCTCCTAGAAAGCACAGATAATTGTTTCACAATTCATGATGAATAAGCAGCAGCTAAACCTGCCTTTAGTCATAAATTGATTTTAATATGCTGGCTGAGATCCTGCTTGTTTAGCATCTCCCTCTTTGTCTCAGATTGAGGCAATGGGATGTGCTGGTTTAAAGATGGAGGCCGACTCAGGATCCTCCCAAGTGACAGGAGCATGTGGAGCATCTGGAGGAGGAGTAGGCTCATCTTCAGGGCAGGGCACCATGCTGCACTTCCTGTCCCGACTCAGGCGGCATGCGAGTCTGGAGGGAGCCAGCCCCTATTTCACCATCAAAAAGTGGAAGTTAGACAGCAGTAACAGAGCAGCCAGTCTGGATATGAGAGGTGAGGAGTAAGCAGAGCATGGTTACCATGTCATTAAGACAGAACCATTTATGGATGGAAATCAAATCCAGATTTTGTTAGGTTTGAAAAGAGATTATTCTGATTTATTTCACGTCTGTGCGTGGAGTACCACTATAGTGCAGTTATTCACTGTTTGTCACAAAATAAGTAAATCATAAATGATAACCAGGAAATTATTAGACAATGATTAAGCAAGACATGGTACCCTAGGATTCAGGTAGGAATGAATGAATAGCTAAAGAACCATCTGAACCCAGGAACAACTTGGCATTCCAGAACACTTAATTCATGTTTGAGTTGTGCTGGGAACTGGGAAGAGGTAAAATGTCAACTGTCAGGGGTTTCTTGCAGATTTGTTTATATCATATTGCTCTTGAGCAACACATGACCGTTACAGGAACAGCAGCTTTAAGCACCATGTAAGGCTTAATGAACAGGCCATTGGAGACCAATCAATCGTGGATCAATAAGTGTGTCATTAGAGTAGCTGAGTGAAGGCTGACTGTGAGCTCAGAAGTGGCTGCAGATAGAACAGGGGAAGATGAAGAGATTCCACCTGCTAAATTAATGATGTAATAATTATGTTATCCTTCACCTGATGTGAAAGGTCAGCAAGTGTGGCATGTTCATTTCCTCTTAATGAGGCATGGATCTAATTACATACTGTTATTACTGGAGCACAGGAGCATAGCTTGACCACACAGCCAAGACTAAGTGACCCTTCTGTCTATTGGTGCATTGTGTTCATACTTATTTTCTGTCAAGACAAAAGACAAAAGACAAAATGTGGTTGAGAAAACCCATTTGAAAAAGTGACTTTCAGGTCGGAATGTATGTGTTTGGATGAGCCTCCCTTTATATAGAAATGCAATTTTATAGACGCTCTATGCCACGGGCCACCAAGCCACGGGTGTAGCTTTGTGAACATGGGCAGAAAAGGGGATGGGTTCAAGAAGTAAAGAAAAAATATTTAGAATCATTCAACTCTCTAACCCATCTATTTAACCATTAAAGAGCTAATCTTGAATAAAATGGACTAATCTTACCTAATACACCTTTAAAGCTTTCCCTTACTTCCTTCCATTCTTTTGCGCTCTTCCCCTCTCTCAGGTTCTCCACGGAGGCGAGCATTTCAAAGACAGCGAGCAGCAAGTGAGACCCTGGAACAGGGGGAGGAGGACTTCCAGCAGCCAGGAGCAGGAGGAGGAAGTGATTTTTTGTTGTGTGTCAAACCTCCTCTGCCACAAGCTGACCCCCCAAGACGACTCTCTGCTGGCTCTTTGGAGTCTTCGACTACAGGCTGTACACCCCCTCAGGCCCCACTCAGGAGGTACAGTACTTTCATCTTCTTGCTTACCTCAGGTCTACCTGCATCCTTTATCATGTGCTGACAGTCATGGTACTACAAAAATATTTTGTTTGTTCAAATCACTTAAAAAATGGACAGCTTGATTTCTGCATTATTTCACTGTATTCTCACCATGTTTCAGGCAGAAATGTAAGATTTAAAATTTTTTGCCTGTCCTTATATGAATTCAACAATCTTTTCTACAAGTGGTTTTAGATGCAATTTCACATCGCGTGAAAAGCTACACACAATGATAATGGGCCAAAAGGCTGCTGAGGCTGACTGCCCTACCATAAATGTTGTGTGACTGAAGACTGTTATGACTCAGGTCTTATTTGCTTTGACTTTGGTCCCTTGTAGGTTAGAGGTGAAGGCTGTTTTGGAAGTAAGTCCAAGGGCTGAAGACAGCAGGATTCAAATAGTCCACAAGTTACCAGAATCCATCGGGCCTCAAGGGGAAGATGAAGTAGAGGAGAATGGAGATAATGGAGAAATTATATTAGGAGCAACAGGAGGAGAAGGGACCAATACTGAAGGAACCTGTGAAATTGGTTTGGTGCACAGACAGGAAAGTCTGGAGCAGCCCAACATGTACCGGGACATCTGGAGCCTACGAGCATCGCTGGAACAGTACGCTTCCTCTGACCTAAGCAGCAATGACAGAGACTCCACACGCAGTGATGCTGACAGTGTGTGTTCACTAGGGGGTATCGGTACCTCCAGAACGGGTATGCTAATTTACCAATCACAAGACATAGATGATGAGATTGATGGGGACGGTGAACTTCCGTATGATGATGTGGTCAGAGAAATTAGCAGCAGAAGGAATGGCAGGGACAGTGTGGATTCAGAGAGAGGTAGTGACAGTGAGGCTGGAAGCAGGAAGCTTCTGCAAATGGACAGCGGCTATGCCTCCATTGAGGCTCCATGCAAAGCACCAGAGGAACTACGGCTGTTTGGAAGCACATCTGGCAAGACAGCATCAGAACGGCGCCGGTTCTTTACAAATGCAGGTCGCAAGGGGACAGTGTGTGAGAGTTTTGAAACTCGACTGTTCAAGGAGGAGTTGGAAGATGAAGCTTCAGAAAGCAACATTAGCATCGAGTCAGAGGGTACCATACCCCAGGGGGAACCAAGTGTCTCACTCGGAGACACACCAGAAATACAGGCAGAAACAAAACCCAGGCCACGCTTTCGTCGCAGAGACTACAGCATTGATGAGAAGACAGAGGCACTGTTTAATGAATTCCTGCGGCATGATCCACAGTTCGACCAGCAGGGTTCACCTTCACTACGGCACAGACATCGCTCACGGATCCACCTGCGCAAGCAGTGGCAACGCACCAAGCAGTACAGTGACCCTGGAGCTGCTCGCTACTCACCATCCCTGGAGAGACAGCGCAGTTATGCACTGCGGAGGGGAGACAGTGCCAACTACCCACTGGATACACGGTACCACAGCACTTTACCACGTATTGCTAGCGCGGCAGATGAGGAGGCCAGTGAGGGAGCAGCCAGTGAAGGCACTGAATCACCCAAAGCACAGGGCTCTGGTCCAGCTCCTGAAGACAACTCCAACAATAGCAGTAACAACAGTAGTCCTGTGGTAAAGTCACAGGAGGATCATCCCACCCTGCTGTTCTCCACCCCTTCAATGGACAGCACCGTGGGGGGGGACTTTGGGATACTGGAAGATTGTGGGAGTGCTGGGCATCCTACAGAGATACATAGATGGTCGGTCACAGATCCCAGTCCAGTAAAGACAGGTATCGGCCAATGGAACACAGGCATTCACATTCCAGAGAACAGGTATCACATGGATATGGACCCTATGGACAAAGGCTACATGCATAGTGTAGTGGAACCCAGTGCATCCGATAAATTGGCGAGCAGTCTAGATGAACGACTATACACCAGCCTGAGGAGGACTCAAGGCAGCCAGGAATGCATGGTAACCTGCACCTCCCCAGACCTCAGCAAGGACTAAGAGCATGATGAACAGCAACATTCAGTGACTGAGGAAATCAGAAGGACACCTCAGAGTACAGGAGAGATGAATAACACGAGTTTGTGATCCTGTGGTGTAAAGGCAACCCAATTAAAACTACCACAACCTCAACCATTTTCAGATAAATAATGCATGTCTGTTCCTTAATAATGCAGGGTTAAATAGGTGTGCTGCAATCGCAAACTAAGGAAATGTCTGAAAATGTAGTTAAATCCATATGCAGACAATTATACTAAATAGATGACTAGGATTTTTTTCCTGAACAGGACAATGTTAACACCACTTGAAAATTGCACTGTGAAAACTAGGTAAACTAGGGTGCTTTGGGAAACATATAATTACAAGGCAATTCAGAGTAATAAACATGAGTAAATTGCACTTTTGTTAATTACAAATTACGATAAAGGATCAGCTTTTCAACTAAAAAAAACCCCATAAGATGGAGTTACTTCTCCCAGAGGAAGTCAGCAGTTTCTCGATAATTAAATTATGATCACATTACTCTCAAATATGGGTCTCTCAATCCTATGCTATTTTGAAATTGCTATCCTATTCCAATCATAGCACTCCATTCTTTTCAGTCACATCTTTCATAAAATGCTGATTCATAAACCTCTTTCCCCATTCATACTGCTGAGTAAAACACTTCATCCATAAAACATTTCTACATGTGAAGATGAGTTCAAGAACGTTATGAGCCTAAATTTTAAACCAAGGGCGGCACAGTGGAGCAGTGGTTAGCACTGTCGCCACACAGCAAGAAGGTCCTGGGTTCGATCCCCGGGTCACCCAGGGTGCCTTTCTGTGTGGAGTTTGCATGTTCTCC
>JAQMYM010000018.1:13897359-13916412 GCA_030014255.1 Parauchenoglanis ngamensis
GCCCGAAGATGCTGGGATTGGCTCCGGCTTCCCCGCGACCCAGATGGATAAAGCGCTATAGATAATGGATGGATGGAATTTTAAACCAATTGGCAATAACCAGTGCTCCTCACCAAGCCTAGCTTTTACTTTGTTGATGCTAAAGGCTGCTTTACACTATAGAGTCTTCTCCACTATATATCATGATCTTGCGATTGCACACATTGTGAAAGAATTCCTTTATTGTGATTTAAAAATTGGTGGTCCCAGATCACTTAATGCAACATACTCACCACCCAGTTTGTGACTAAAGGCAGCTGATTAACAAGCTCCAGCAGTGTCAGAAATTTTGGACCAAACGAATGCAATGGCTGCTATCATGTGCATCTAAAAAGTCACTTAGAGTAGAATGTTTTCACATTATTGAATCATAGGATCATCATGTATAAAGCCCTGTATAAAGTCTGGCAGTACTTGTGAACATAACTTAGGGAATTTGACCAAGATTTTATTTATCTCATACAGTGTGAGACAAGATCATTATCACAGTGTAAAGCAGCCTTGACACAGCAAGTCATGCTTGTGAATGACAGCCTCATAAAAAGTACCTCAACAGTACAATGAAAATAAGGAGCAAGGAAAACAGCACTTTTGATTGAGGGGAACTGTCTTTACTGCTTCCTACTATTAAATCTGTTCATCTCAGTTTTCAAGTGTCCTTCTGGGTATGATATAAAGTTGAAACTTTTCAATCTTGGCAACTGGGCCTGTAGTGTCAGACATCTTTCTTTGGCTAAGAACTCTAATAGTCACTTTCCATTTTATACCTTAATATTATTTATTAATATTTTTCCACTCATAATTACATTTATTAATGTCATATGTTCTATAAAGAGAGCAGAGTTAAGCAGATGTTAATTATGACTAAGCAGAAATGTTAATGGCCCAGAGCTTGGAGAGTGTGTAATATTTATATCATGTTCCTATCAAAGGTCTTTGGCATAAAAAATGTTTTGAAACGGTTATGTTTGGAAATTTTGCACAAAACTAGAAATATGCAACATTTAGCTACAGAGTACTAAATTACAGTATTAAGTTCACTGATGACTGAATTTACAGAACCAATGTTAATAAACATTGATGTCATTCCAAACATCAAATTACTTTACCATGGTTTATATGATGGAAATCAAGCCTAGGGTTATTGGTTTTGAGAAGCAAACATTTAAAAAGAATGGTCTGTTTTTCACATTAAAGGCTGTTGTGTAACAGATTCACCATAGGTCTAACACCTGAAGCATCTTAAACACGCCTGTTCATTGCACACTAGTCCTTGTGGACATAAAACTGTCAGAGATCGATGACAACCCCACCTCTCATTTTCTTTTTCTCGGAGCTCCTTGTTCTCCTATTACATATTGATTAGCATAAAAGGAAAGACAGCCCTTAAACAGCAGTGATGAGACAGAGAGAAGCATGTTTTTGCTGCCTTAGGTTAGATGATGTAGTGATGGTAACCTCAGAAACGTACATTAAGAGGACCTGAAGCAGTCATGTAATAGTCGTGACAAGATGTATTACATCACATAATACATGGCAGACCATCAAACATTTATAGCTTTTAGTTGTCATAAAAAATGTACACTAATTCTGGAATGAACGTAGAAGTAATTTGGATTATATTAAGTAATTCAAAGTGAAGGCCCAGACGCTATGAATATGCTCAAGAACTAAATTACTTAACTACCTAAGTATTATATGTAACTTCGGACGTGAATCTAGATGCAGAATACATTTGAATTTAAATACACAGTCAACGAATGTGTGTGTAATATTTAGTGGACTAAAGTAGTGGAATAAATGTTCAACATATATAAATACTCCAAATAGGTACTGAAGGACAGTGGTCATGTATGAACATGTACCTTATTACTCTCCATTAAAATATGTTGTGGGTGATTCTATGATTGAAGTGCCAGGTAGCCCTTTAACACTTAAAAAAAAAGAAAAAAAAGAACTATAAAAACATGCATTTAACCAGTCAAATAATGTCAACCCTTCTCTTTATTTTAAACATTTCTTTGCTAATGATGGGTACATTTTGCTAATAAATAAGTAACAGGGTTTTCCAGCATTCATGCTAATGATATGAGGGCACTAGGGACTTTCAAATGGTTTACGTGAAATCTTTTTTTTAAATAAGTTTTTCACTCGATAATTTGGGTAACAGGGATGTACTTGACGGATGGAAGTGACCCAATTAAATCAATATCAAATATTTTTAAAATAAAAATAAATAAGCAAACTTACATTTCTTTTTCCCCAGAGTCATCAGGAAATGTGGATGATGTAACTTCCTGTTGAACATTTATGGAACATTCCAAATATTTTATAGGGAACATTGCGGGACACATATATGTACACATGTATACGCATACGTACAATTTTTCATAACCTATATTGATGACTCAACGAAAGGGATATTTCAAGCATGAGATATTAAATGGATTTACACCTTCATGAACAAAAATAATACATTTTTGAAGCATTTTAATTATCACATTTCAGGACAAAATGTACTTATAGTGGCCTGGGATGGGCAAAATGCGAAAAATATCTGAAATACATTTCTGAAATCTGCACATAAGTTGCTGTGACATATGCTTTAACCAGATTTGAAATTTCTTTTATCTTCACATACATTGTAAATGTAACAAGAGAGGTACATAAATGGCACCCTAATCATGGAATCACCCCTACGAAAAGATATGTGAAAAAAGATGATTGCTATGGCAACAACAGTAAGCACTCAAGAGGTCATGGCACCAAGTTTGACCTTCTATCTGTTGACTACTGTTCCCTCAAATTTCATTTTTCCTCCCCCCAAAAAATGTTTAATCCAAAGTTAGAATACTAAACAAAACCTGCCACCTACATTCATGTCCAGCCTCCCTCAGACTGCAGCATGACATTTCAGTTTTATTTTATTTGAAGCGTTTGATGTTCACGCACACTCACTCATTGTAGGCTAAATCTTCTAACAAACTGCCAGGTAGACATTTGAAGCAATACTCCATTTATACGGTCATATCAGCCATGTTTATTCCCTCTCTCATGGAACAATATCTCATGTGTATGTGCAAATTCTGACCTGAACCCCATGTAGGAGCTTGAGGACATGTTAGAAAAGCAGCTGGTCTTCATGTACACGGATGACTGAACCCACTGCTGCACTCCTGTGCAGTTCTGCATGCGAGAAGAAAGGAAATCATGACATTGGTGTTCTCTGTAGTTTCAATGCTATTGAAAGCATTCAAGTCCCATTTTCCTTTCATCAGAATAAATGGTCATGCATTGATCCTTCATTTGTTCTCAGCTGTGTTGGTTGAAGGCTAAACGTTCCTAATTTTGTGTATATTTAGCAATTAATTGTTAATTTAAAAAAAAATTGGATCAGTGTTATGTAATTACTTTCACTTATGCTTAACCTGGTCAGAATGGACAGCTGAGGTGGGAATACTTACCATTGCAGTTTATTCTCAGTATTTTCAAGGCATCATTTAGTCGATTATTTGGCATGTGTGTGTACAGGGACAGAACACCGCAGGCTTCTAAAATACTGAACACAGTATTACGGTTTAATACAGGAGTATTCAATTAAAGTGTATAAAATTCCTTCCTTACAAAGCAACTAACATGACTGAACAGCAACGAGAGTCACTTTTTAATACTTAACCATTAGTGAAAAGTTAATACGTATGCAAGTCATTATATGTAAGCGTTTGGTTTATGCTGGTGCCATCATGTTACCACTTTTGACTAGTGCCACAGACTCTGAACAGATGAGACCCCTGTTATGAACCTGAAGCAGAGAATAAATGTTTAACGTCTATGTCCAAACATTCGATTCTCATCGTCAACATTTTTAACAAGTTTCTTCACTAATTAGACTGGAGTGAGTCTATAAAAGTCTGTAAAAACCTTTCTCTATGATGTTTCTTATGGTAAATAATCTACATATCATAAATTCATGCATTTGGTCACAACAAGCCGCAAGACGATCTGCTCCAGAAGTCACAATGGTTCATGTTTAAAGACCTAAACTATGACCATCTCATCCCACACACTGCTACAGTACAGTATTAGTGAGTGCTTGGTTCAAGCTGTTAAATACTTTGCTGGTTCTACATTCAGAATGCAGTCCATCCGGTAAAAACCACTTGTCTAAAAGATTATTCTTAAACGGAACGTGGGTTTGTATGAGCTCAATACTTGCAGGAAAGTGAATGGTGTTTAGGGGGTAGGCAAAAGAACACTGATTGATATTGATGCACTTTACATGCACAGCTGTCAAGGTATTGTGAGAAAATGGCCATGGGTTAGACTGTAAAATGGCATAAATCCTACCATGAATATTCTTGTTAAATATACTAGAGGTTTGCAAAAACATCAGCAAGTTCACAACACCCGCAACATTCACTCTGAGTGAGTGGCTCGAAATGGAAGTGAGTCACTGTGGCCTATAGGCACTAACAAGGGGATTTTATATAATGCGCAGAATAGCAAAAATGTGTGCTCCTAACAGCATTAGCAGCTACAAAACAGGGTCTAAAAATGGAGCGCTGCGGGAGAGAAAGAGGCTGCCAGCGCCTCCGGAATAAACGTTTCCCCAAATAACGAGCCTTGGCTATTGCGATTTCATAACCCACTTGAATCCTCCCTTCTGTCCACTTGTGTCAAATCTTCTGTCAAGCCCATAAAAAGCAAAACAAAATACACACGACCAGAAGATTTGGTTTGGTTGGGAGGTGTTTTATATAAATAATAATTAAAAAATATTTATTGGAAAAAAACAAAACAAAAGCCTAATGTAAAACAAAACAAAAAACAAAATAACCAAACCATCCTGCACTGAGCAGGTGTCAATACATTTGCCTTTACAGATCATACCCCCTTTTTCCCCAAAGCTCTTCACAGCATGCAGTTTATTCTTAAGGGTATAATTATCTTTAGCATTCTCACCATGGCTTCTATATAATAATAACTGATATCTTTTGTCCTTTATGCCATTCTTTTACATAAACACCATGTGCACCTTAAAACTGCAGTTATTTACTGTAAAATTAAAAGATCACCTAAAGAACTAAACATTGAGGTCAGATTTAATGGGCAACAGGAGCCCGGCCCGAGGGGGGAAAAAAAGCGGGTGGGGGTGGGGGTTGTGTCGTTGTGAGGGAGAAATGAATCCGACCACACGCCTTTGGGTCGTGATGTCTGGCAACAGGAGAGGAGGGGACGGAAAGTGGTGAGTTCAACAGAATGACTCTAAGAAAGCCTCATGGAGAGACAGAATGAGAGACAGAGTAGCGAGAGAAAGAGAGATCGGCAGAATGAATTTAAGAAAGTCTCACAGAGAAAGACAGAGTGAGAGAGACAAAGATTTTGGGCGAGAGAAAATATGTAACCAGGGAAGGGGAAAAGAAAAAAGAAAAAAATCAGGAGTTTCCTCCCTAATACAGCATCCCCAAATCAGTCAGTCCTTTCCAGGGAAAGACCTCAAAAAGTGTCATATATCCACACTTCCTGCCATCGTTTCCGTTAGGGTTCATAGTCCATGGTGAAGTGTGTGTCAGCAACTGTGGCATGTTTTCATGGCTGGGAATCCAAAACAGAAGATGGGGAAAAATAACAAACCTGCACAACAGAGACAATTGATTAATGACACATTTTGGGTCCTAATGTACAAAAAAAAACCCCACATATTCAGAAAACATTTTGCTATATAGATTTAGACACGCTGATGTACTCCTTCAGCCTGAGGGTATGGACTGAAACACCACTGATATAAAAAAACCCTGTAGAAGTAATAAACATGATGTCAATATGATGGAACCATAATTTTAAAGGGAATGGGCTGGCACGTCACGCCATCTGTTAACGTTTGGGTGTAGAATCATTAAATACTGCAGATTTCCACTTCCCAAAAACAGTTTCCCTTGCCTCAGTGGATCATCTCCCCTGGGATTATAGATTTATACCAAAGAACTACTGCGGTAATTATAAAGACTGTCCTGTGAATAAGGCTATGATCAGATTACAAGCCTCGGTGTTCAATTCCGACTTTTTGCTCAGATTGGATTTTCCTATCTTGACAGTTTATAATCATAATTACAAGCCTAACTAACATTAAAGAGAAGGCACCCGTCCTCCTAAACGGAGCACAGGGATACGTTTTTGCACGAGTCATCTGCATCAACAACAAAAAGCATATTTGTGCACCAACTCATGTTATTAAAACTGAGAAAATGGACACGCTAGTAGCGAACATATACACCGCATTTTGCTCTGCAGGACAGCAGTCGGTCAGCTGTAGCTCTCCTCCATTGTTGTTTTGCTGCGCTGCTGGTGCTCTGACGAATTCTGCTACTGTAGCGCGAATAAATGCCATAGAAAGCCAGAGAATCCTGAGATGAGCACAGTCCACTCATACTAAACATCCTTTTGATAAACTAGATAATATACATTGCTGGAAAAGCAATGGGTATTAATTGCACAACCTCATGTCACCCAGAAGAGTCTGGTACCTCTCAAGGGTTCTTCCTAATGCTGACTCAGAGTTTTTCCACGTCCCCACCAGCTTTAGCTTTCTCATTAACAAAATAAATCTACATCTACATTTCTGTAAAGCTGCTTTATGACAAAGCCTATTACTAAAGCACTAAACAAATAAAACGGAGTTAAATTAAGCAGACAAACGACTGTAGAGTTTTTTTGGTTTTCTTTCCCCATCTGTAATGGCATTGACGATAAAAATCAAGCTCAAGCACGGTGCAGCAGTTTTCATTGACAAAACAAATTGGCTAATGACAAGGCACCTATCCAAGCAGTGGATCTCGGGCCGATTTACATAAGCACTGGAAGCCCATGATTAACCGTGCTTTAATAGACAGTGTGATATGAAATCTTACTTTTGGCATTTGTATACTGTGATAAAATGTATGGGATAATTCAATTCATGAAATGATGCATAAATAGTAATAAAAAAAAAGCATTCAGACATCACTGGTTTGTACGCTTCTTGGACAAATGCTCGAAACCGGCCAACTCTGTACGGTGCATCAATATGACGGCATTTTTACACGTTATATTTAGCATCTCATTCAAGATGCAGGATTGAGAGTGATAAATCCCTGCCTTTGTCCTCTTTCCATCTTTCTCTCACTCCCACTCCCAGCACTGTTTATCGCCAAGTGAAGGGTCTGAGTCATCAGCAACCACGTAAAGCGTTAATACTCTGCCTCTCTGCAGTGTGTATGTGTGAGGAATCAGAACATCATCGTCATCCCCCCCATCCCCCTGACTAAAGGAGAAACCCCGGGGAAAGACGGGAGGGGCGAGGACGAATTGACAGATGGAAGGAAAGATGACATAAAACAAAAGAGGGGTAAAAGAAGGAGGGAGGAAGGAAAAAAGAAGGAGGGTGGGGTATGGAGAGAGGGAGTGAGTCATCACGACGCACTGCTGTAGCTTGTCAATGTGAGAGTCGGCATGTCACGCTCTGCTTCTCATTTAAGCTTGAGTGACACTCTCCCTCACACACACACACACACACACACACACACACACACACACACACTCGTTCTCCCTCTCCTCTGGTTTGCTGGTCATTTAATGAATCTCCAACACACCATACACTTGCTTTGCATCTCACTCCTCTTGCTTGCGTATCAGTATACACATGCAGGGGCATTCATGTTAGCATCCCAATAGCAAAAGGCTAGCATTATGAGAAAGGACATGCAGCGTAAGCAGGCGAGTGTTACAGCAGGATGTTCACCACCTCCACACCAGCAAGCTGATGAGTTCTGTCACAAATTAAGAAATGAGTCGCTTAAAAATGAATCCAAGTTTATAAGGGGGGCACAAACTTCTGGAGGATGTATTGGTGGCTTCAGGAGTGTTCTCTATACACACGCGCACACTCTATGGGGGAACTACCAGAACCATCACTTTAAAAGTTAAAGTAGTATACTTTTAAAGTTTAAAAGTAGCGCTGTTAAAAGTTAGTACCCCCCTTTTAAATGCTTTGTGCTTTCTATCTTGGGTTACCAGATCAAATAATATATTTGATTTTATATGAATAAAATAAAAGAGCAGTAATCTATAGACTGAGATTTTTCCTGCATAATTTGATAGCAACTTATTCGACTGAACTTCGTCAGATAAATAGTGTAATCCAGTGAACTAATGGCTGCAGAGAAAATTGGCTAGCTAACTTGTCTAATGATCCTTTAAGCAATTTTGTACAATACAAGCACAACCTCATTTCAGAAACTCTTGTAACTTTTTAAATTAAATGAAACTTTTAAATGAACGCATACCCATGAATTGCTTTGCCTTTCCCTTAAATTGGGTTTTGCTGCAAGAAAATGGAGTACATCCCAGCATTTTTATTATATAAACAAAAAGCCAAATCAACAAACAAGCACAAAATTTTATTCTGATATATTCTGTATCTGATAAAACAATTTTACACAAGGTAAAGAGCAAACATGTAAACTCCCCTCTGCGCTCACCTGTACAGTGAGAGAGGGAGGCAGGTGGGTGGGGCAGGGGTGAGGGGGCGTGGTCATTGCTGTTTGCATGTGGAGAGTTTGCGGATCTTGCTGGCTGTGGACACGCCCTTGCGAGAGGGGTTGGATGAGGAGCTGGAACGCCGTTCTGATTTGGGCTTCAGTGCTGCCGGTTCCGTCCCGTTCACACAAACCGGCTTCACTGCGGCAAGGCTCTGCTCCGCACCACACTCTTCCTCCTCCTCCTCCTCCTCTTCCTCTTCCACCTGACCTGCAGACCAAAATGCAGATGCAGAAAATTAGTCAATAAACACTTTTCAAGCATGTTCATGAATCAGACTAACAGTTCAGTCACTAAAGAACTAGTCAGTCACTTTAGATATTGTGTGTGTTTACCTGGCACTGTGAAATCCTGAGTATAGATGATGTCATCCTCGCCGTCAAACATCTCGTCGTCCTCCTCCTCTTCACCATAACCGTGGAGATCCTCCAGGTAGGGCACCACCGTCATGCTCCTCCAAACATCACGGGTCTCAGCGCTGGGTGGGATTGGCACGGGCGGCTCCGAAGGTGGGTGTTTCTTCCTCACCCAACTACACCCAAATAAAAGAGAACAGATTAACACAAGGACCTGATGAGCTCTCAGAGATGGAAACTCTTTGACTATCAAGATTTTCTGCTGTGCATGACCATGAGGTAGGTGATCAGCATTTCTAAGCCAAAAGAGCCTCATCCGAGATTCTCAACTCAGTCCTTGATTACCTGCTTCATGTCTGTAATCCAACAAATCTTTTGTCAAAGTTAACTGTTCTCCTTAGCTTTCAGTATGAACAAAGTGTCCGCATGCAAGGTAATCGAGGGCCGAGTTGAGAACCTCCAACGAGGCAGGTAATCAGGATTCCTAGGCCAAAGGTGCCTCATTAGACTTTCGCAACTCAGCCCTTGATTACCTCCCATATAGACAATTTACTAATACTCAAAAACTAAGAATAATGGTTAACATTTATCAAAGATAGCTGAAAATGTTGAATTTTGGGCCAATTTTAAACTATTGCAAGAGTAATTAAAATCTTTAGCAAAACTGGCAGCAATTTGCCTGTTTTTTTACATTATTTCAGGGTGCACTCAGACTAGGCAGGGTTGCCTTGTACCACACTCGAGAGGGATTGTCCCACCTCCCATGCTGGCCTGCACTTACACTGCGCTTAACGTTCTAGTCCGCGAGTACATGTTTAGGTCATCATGATGCAACTTTTTGTGTTGAAGAAACGCACTCTTGCTTACCATAACAGAGACGGTTTACACCTTGTGGATGATTTGGAGCCATTTTGGGTGTTTGACACACAGCCCTCCCACATGCCATACAGATTTATCAATTATGCAATGCAGCGATTTTGAATGAATTGCGTTCGCTGCGATCACACTAATCAAACAAACCGGACTCTGGGGGTCAACTGCTCTCCGGTGCGGTACAGAACGCCTAGTGTGAACACACCCTCAGAACAGTTAGTTTAATCACTGCTGAATTACTAATGTTCAGACACTGGTAACATTATAAAACCATTATAATTGGTTAGGTGTGAAAACAGGAAAGAGGTAGCGCTCACATCTTCGGTGAAATTAACAGCACCAAAAAACAAACAAACAAAAAAAAAAGGACCTGAACTGAAACAGTTCAGGGTTTTTTTTTTTTTTTTTCCCCCCAACCAAACCATCTGCTGTTGTTTAATCCAAATACAAATCTTCTGTGGACAGATTTTTCTAACACAAAAACAAACCTCTTCTTCTCCTAATTAAGTGTTATGCTCACATTTTCAGTAAAAGTGTGTCATTTGCCTTTCTTGACATGTTCTAGATTATTCACGGTTTGGACACATTAACATCAGCCCACTTTCTGTCTTTTTTTTTTTTTTTTAAACAAACATATTTAACAGAGATTTCAGTGTTAAAACTTGATTTAAATTTCTTTCCACTATTTCTCCCTCCTTTTGTTCCTCTTTAGCTGTTTATTCTCTACTCTTTCACTTCTTTTCATCTCCTAGTTCCCCAGCTTCTTCACTGATTCTCTCACTTCTGTTAAAAGATGTCTGAAGGTCAATCAGCACTGCAGAATGCAAAGGCTGTTATTAACAATCATGGAGGGAAGGGGGGAGGGGGGTGGATCACAGCTCATGACCTCATTCAGAGCAGTGCGCCGAGCTGACACTCTCCTCTTTCTCCCTCATCGAGAGGCTTACTTTCACATCCTCTGACCATTCTCTCTTCTCTCCCACTCTGTTTGTTCCTCTCTCACCACCTACCTCTTACTCCTTTGCTCCATCTCAATCCCACATTTTGCCTATTTCCACACCTACGCCTCCCCTCATTTAATCTCGACCCATTTTCTCCTTCTCTATTTTCTTTATTATGATACTCTCCCACTCTTCTCTTCTATTCCGACTACAACGTTGCGTAACCCGCTCTCCTCCCCGGTTTCTTCTCCAGCTCCCATTCCTGCATAAAAATGAATGGCGTCACAGAATGTCTGTTCTGCTCACACATAATCTAATCTGTAGCTGTTTTTTCCAGTCCTCTGCGAGTCTACCAGAATGTGCTACTACACGCCCATCTACTTCAAACAGATCTCAAGTGTTTAAGTGCTCATAAGGAATCAGATCGCAGTCAGCTCCTTAAATGCGCGGGATGGGGAAAAAGAATCAGTTCTTGAAAGCACCGATTCTCGGTTGAACGTTTGTTTGTTGTGTAATAATTGTTTTACAGTTTTACTAGTTTTACAGTGCCACAGACTTGTAAGCAATCTTATAAGTTTATAATTAAATATTTATTCTTGCTCTTCTCAGCCCTGTGGACGTTTCAAATCCGAATGGTCAGATGAATTAATTCTGTATTAAAAGCAGCTCTAAAGGTAATTCTAGCTGCAAAGCAAATCAGAGATTAATATTAATGCACTTGTTCTAATACGTTATCGTTTCTATAGCAACAGCTCATTCACAGGGAATTGTATGGTGGGGACGAGTCACATAATCTAAGCCGAACAATAACTAGATTCATTATGGGCTTTTATTTAACAAAGAAAAACATACAATCATTAATGTGAAGTTCTCCGAATCCACTTTGTTGCTTTTGTGTGAAAGCACGTGACCGCTACCTGTTAGTTCTCTATGAAGCGACACCTTCGCAAATTCACCGATCGTGATCCCTCGGAAACCCATTTCCAACTTTTTCTTTATTCAAATGTCATACGTGGAACCTTTGATCAAAATATGCCTCATCTTTTCATTCCTTTGCGGCTGCCCACAAGATGGGTGAGGCAGGTTCGGGTCTTACGGAATAACCATAAGACAAATGGATTGAATCCATTGAAAGAATTTAAAATATAGATACAAAATATATTCAATTTCACAATACAGGTTCAACTACAAACAGACAACTTTTCATCCTCTAACTAACAATGTACCCAATAGCAAATTGCTGTGGTATAAAAGGGAATAAATTAACAAACAATGACAAAGTGTCTTTGAGCCAAGGAGAAAAAAAAAAGAAAAGAAAAAAAAGAGAGGACATGAATGAGAACAAAAACTTGAAACTGCCTTGAAATATCATGATAATTATTTTACTTGTTGACTTACTTGTGTTGCCTAATTTGTTGTATTGAGAATCTCTTTACAGGATCGTATTCAAGCATTCCTGCAAAAACAAGCAAAGAAAGCATTTTTTACACAAACTTTACAGGCACGAAGAACATAATCAGAGATACAGTTTTAGATACTCTGATTCATTATTAGACAAATGACTCGTTGACCATCAGCTAGCCTCTGCAGCTACCAACCAGCCTCAAGGGCGGGAGTCAGAGCGATCCACAAACGCAGTGTGGGTGGGAATGTGAAAGCCAAAGACAGTAACAAGTGATGACACATTGAACAGAGAAAAAAGTTCACTGGACAGAGCTTGTCTAAATTGTTAAAGGTCAGAACCTGTAACCGTAGATGTTATATGCTCCCAAAATGCAACTACTGGTGTGAGAGAGGGAGAACAAGACAGAAAGAGACACAGAAAAAGAGAGAGAGACAGAGAGAGAGAGAGAGAGAGAGCGCAATGTGGAGAGAGAGAGACAGTGAGGCAGAAAGTGATGGAGCGAGATAGACACAAAGAGATGCAGAGACAGAAAAAGAGAAACAGAAAGAAATGGAGACAGACAGAGAGATACAGAAAGAGAGCGAGAGAAGAAGAGAGTGAGAGAGATTTAAAAAAATAAATAAATAATAAGAAAAAAAAGAAAAAAAAAAAAAAAAGAGAGCGAGAGGGAGATACCGAAAAAGAGGCACAACGTGATGGAGTGAGACAGATGCAAAGAGATACACAGAGATGGAGACAAACAGACAGACAGAGAGAGAGAGCAAGAGCGAGAGAGCTGGGGGGTGAAGGACACCTTCAGGGCTACACTCTTAATATAGAGCTGCCAAGGAAATGTGTTCGAGTTCATGTCAGGGATGTCAGCGCTTTTAGGTGACGCAACCCTTTAAACTGACGTCCAAAAGTTTTCATTTCAGGATTCAATATTTTCACGCCGACTTATTTCCAGATTAGAGTTCGCTCTCCTTAGAGCCAAACATCAACCAGCAATGAGAACATCATCCACAGGGAATACTCTCAGGTTCACTTATGACTCCGAGAAGGAAAAAAAAGCTCATATTGAGACGTGATGGCAGAGCGCCATCTACTGTCCAAATCAGTGAAATGCAGCTCATAACACGATGTAGTCTTTAAGACTTACTCTGAGGATTAACTGACGCAAAACCTATTCGATGCCCGTGATCACGTAACTGATTAAGAAGCTCAAGAGCTGACAGGAAGTAGCTGTGTACCTCTTAACAGGTCGGTCAGCAGCGGTCCACACTCCTCTGGAATAGTGTAATCTCCCTTTCCAATGTTTTCAAATAGCTTATAGATGTTATCCCCCTCGAACGGATACAGGCTCGTCGTTATGTTGTATCTGTAAAGAAGGAGCAAGCGGATCAATGCTATAGACTCAACAAAGTGGAGCTTATTTTTATAAACCGTCATATTAGTTTAGATCCCTGTTTTAAAAAAAAATTAATTCCTGCATGTTGATATCTATAAATTTTGATTTATTGATTGACGAATCCATTTTGCACATTTGATCATCTCTACTTATACCACAGAAACTGGTTGGTCAGAGAGTGTCGTTACTGTAACAGCAGCTCGGACAGTAGTTCTGAAGGTTTTGTAGTAATGAATATTAATGTGATCATTCAAATATTTAATCATTTCTATATCAAGAACTTTTTGCACATAAACGGATATTTCCACTGTGTATTTTGGAAGGAGTCTCTAGTGACGGTGTTTTGCATTGGTCAGAGGGAAAAGATGAAATCTGACACCTTTGCTGCCACAGGAATGTTTAACTTCAAAAGAGAGCGAAGGGGAAAAAAAAGAGTTGGTGAGGGGGGGCAACCCTTTATAGCTGCTATAACAGGAACTAACCTGTTAAAAGTTAAATGTAACTAAACAGATACAATGTATGACATTGTATTGTAATTAATACAAATGTATAATCATTGACAAATGACTGCAACACGAGGAATGAACCGTTATTAGAAAATAATCAACTTTGGGGAGGGAACAATAAGTGCGCTTTATCACACCAACCTTTCATTGATTATTTTCCAAGAACATCCCATCCTGAAGCTGCATCCTGGGCTGTACACAAATATGTGGGTGTGTATTGTGCTTGCCATACGAATTCTTATTTTACACACAGATTGTTCATAATTTGCGCCGATGATCCGGTATTAGTAATTTTATGTGCCATGCCTGCCATGGTTTTGCAGGAGCACAGTGTAATATTGATCCCTTTATTAGACGGTCAATGCCAGCTGCTCGACCTGCGTGTTTGTGCGTCACTTACAGCGTCACCCCGGCAGACCAGATGTCCACTTTAAACCCTGAAAAGGTGTCCAAGCCATTGGCGATCTCGGGTGGCTGGAAGGCCGGAGAGCCCTGACTCGTTCGACATGTATCATCCTCCGCGAACGGGTGGAGAGCCTGGAGCAGGTGGTCAGAGATCAGGCAAAAAACACACAATCAGCTCCGAGAGGTAGCAATGCGAATGTCTCAATGTCAATGACGTAGTAGCAAATGCTCAGATGGAAATGACTCATACTAGCGTTAAGAAGTTTTGGAGGGCTTTTGGAAGTGTAGCCTGCAATTAGCAGTAAATGAGCACTCCACTGGCCACAAACATTTTATCAAATGTCAGTTCTTAAGCTCCTGGGGATTTAACAATCATCTTTCGGCTCTGTGACTCAAAGGTCACGTTGTTGTTACGGACTCTAGTGTGCGATGTGGCTCACGGTCTAGAATCAGTGCAAAGCAATCAAAGCAAGTAAAATCACTACAACAACCACTGGTTTCATCTTTAATTTGACATTTAGTGTCAAGTTTTCCCATTTTTAAACTTTATTCTCACTAATGCCAGCGCATGTTTTATATGTAATCCACTTTTAGATAGCACTAGTGCCTATTGGTCACAGCAAAGCGTGAGTGACATGAAGAGCTTTTTTTAAATCTCCTAAACAATAACTCAAAATAGTCTATTTGCGGGACATTCATCGCTTGCAATGTAGCGTTTAACTTTGACTGTGGCACCACACACACACACACACACACCTACCTCCGCTTTCAATCTTAAACTAATCTTTAATTCACCTTCATTCCTGGTAATCTAGATAGGAAGCTAGACTACTTAATCATCTGATAAGGGCTAGGACTGGTAAATTGTGATGGTTATAGTTTGTACACTGCATAAGCCGTTCTCCTTTCTTTTCCTTCTTATTATATCAGCATAAAAGGTGCTCTGGCCAGCACATTTACTGAGGAGGGGGAAGAAAAAAAAAAAGTGTGAAAGCACTCCAGGATTTGCAAATGCAAAGCACATTCATAATAGGTGTACACATTTCACACTTACTCATTCATGCATATTAAATGTCTTTCAAGCCCTTTTTAAAGCACTACTCAATGAAATGCACCATTCATGTTTTTCTAGTATTTAACTTTTGCTCTTTGTAACAGACACAGGAATAAAGCAACAGAGTTCACCTCACCTCTGCTACGCCCAAGTCAGAGATCTTTAAAGCGCCATCCGTGGTCAGCAGCAAATTCCCTGGTTTAATGTCTTTGTGAACGATTCCCTGGCTGTGCAAATATTCAAGGCCATCCAAAAGTTGGCAAAAGTACCTGAGGGGGGAAAAAAAAAAAAGGTTACATGAACGATAAGGTTCTTTCTTATACATGTTATGGAGAACAACTGACAAAAATAACCAAACACCATTAAACATACTGACAGTAACATCATGCAGAAGAGTTTTTCCTGAAGCAATGGTTAGATGAATTATTTGGAATAACAACAGGAGTCTCACCCGTGAGCTTGAAATACTGGAAACCTTTTCTCTGGAACACTGTCCAACATTTCCTGCATGCCACAAACGCAGTACTCCATTACCATATACGTATCAAAACAGTCAAGGGGAAAAAAAAATCATCATAGATGGAAATCATGTTTCATCTCACCATACAAAATATTTTGAGCCCACACCAACACATCATGACATGTCGCTTTCCGTTTCAGGTTATCTTTAGTGTTTTGAGGTAAGCAGCGGTGTACAAGGCAGAGACTCCCTCCATATTAATGCGTTTTAGTTTTAAAATGAAACGATATCCAAAATCGTACATCGTTTCCAAAATGCTACTTTTCTGGCTACCCACACTAAAAGCACACTAAATTGGTGCCAGCAGCATTTTCAAAACGTACAAGTAGTATGGAAGCCAGCCGTAAATGTAGCAAAAGTGATGCGTTTTAAAACTAAAACATATTAGTCTGGACATAGCCTGAGTCTCTGCAGAAAGAAAACTGTCTCCTACAAGCTACAGCCTGGATAAAAATAACCTGCGGCAGGTCATGTCATGAGAGTTATAAATTACAGGCTAGAGCCATTTACTAAATCATCAACTAATCAGATTTAAGTGAATGTACATTTCAGTGATTCATTCAGCAGTGAAAGGCTATTATTGCCTGAAACTGCAAATCCTACGGTTTTACTTTTGCAGGTACAACACTTCTTGAAATCATTTAAGGAATCTGACTGCATATAAATGTGCTGTAATAAAGTCTGAGTGGTTTTATTCATTCAATAGTGTATAACTATACAAGTACATGACAACTAATCTGCCTGTAGCATAGATCTCGAATTCACTGCATGGGTGCTTCTTAATTACTTTATGCATTAATATTAAAGAACAACAGTGAACGTCAGGAGAAAAGGAGCACAAACATGATATTAAACTGAAGTTACTCAGATATTGAGCTCTTTTGGATTAATCAAAATCTATTACTAGCATACATTACACACAAGTTGAGAGATGACAAAGAGGTATTGGGGCGGGGCTTATTTAATCTACAAACTCTCAAAGTGCATCTTTCTCTGGTCTAAACACAAAAACTAGTTAGAAAACACTAAATGTTCAGTTTTAGAGTTAGGTTATGGTGAAATATGAGAGAGCGAGAGAGATATACTTATACTAGGCTATGGCAATTTACTTTCTAGAATATTCTATAGGCACCCGTTTCACACCACACTGCAGACCGTTTATCAACTTCTCAATAATGCAAACAACGTAAGCTTTTTCTACACATTTTATACCATCTAAGAAAAGCCAATATCCTGCGTGAACATGAGCGAAGTACCACCACCACGGAGAGCAACGTGTGAAAACAGTGATGCGAACACATTTGTGTCAGCGGGAGAGGAAAAACAAAAAGCGCTATAGATAAAAGGATATATTTTCTGCTTCTCTTCATTGTACAACACATCCACCAACTGGATCACATTTTTATGCTGTAGTCTTCGTAGCAGCTGAATTTCCCTGCAGGAGAAGCACATGCACACGAAACACAAAGATTAAAACCTTGCTGCGGAAACATACATCGAGTTCGGATATGCAAATTGAGCTTTATTCATTCTGTAAGCAAAAAAGCAAGACAGGAAGAAAAAAAAAAAAAAGCAGCTTTCTTCATTTTAATTAAATTGGAGGGAGGCTTGGTCTAATGTCCAGAAAAGTATGTACTCATAAGTAATTCCAATTAGCATGGCTAGAACGTCGAGCTCATTAATTAATTGATTCATGTAGCAGCAAATTCGGCAAACGATAAATTAAGGAACATCTCTCTCAGGATAAGCAATGCGCTTTAGTCGTTGAAATGCGTGTGAGAGCATGAAAAGGCCATATCTGCACCGGTGCTGTGAGAATGTCGGCTTTAATTTATATATGAACTCGAACAACCCTTTCCCCTTTCCCCAGGCGTTCTGCATTTTCCGAGCGCAGCATAGGCTCTTCATTAAGGACTGGAACATGATTTTCTTGTTTGTTATGTATTGCAATATCACAGTTCTGTGGTAAATTATTAAAATCTTTGTTGTACATCACTTGAGCACAGGATTCAGTTTCAGATCCATTATAGCAGACAAAAGCTTTTACTTTTTTAAAAGCATCCATTAATCACAACGCTGGTAATTTCTCAAATCTGATTTGGTTAGAGGGTGCTGATTAATTTGCTTTAACAGCAGCTCTGACAGTAATGCCAGCTGTAATTCAAATCTCAGGTTTACATTAATGTGAAAATGAGTCAACACCTTCAGACTAGTCAGATCTCAGAACAGGTATAAACCGTTATAACGGACGTGTGGAATATTTCAAAATAAGGCTTGAGAAATTTCGCCTTACGGCAAGAACAATTTTTTCTGCGAGAGGTGAGAGATTACACCTTTAAACCACCTTTCCCATTTCAACATCGCTCAAACATGACACATACAGACAAGTGACAAATTAAAGGGAAAGTCAAAATACAAGTAAGATATCAGGCCCCTGCAAGCATCCAGAACAGCTTCAATACTCCTCGGCATAAAGTGTTCTGGAGCAATAAACACCATTCTTCCCTCAGTTGGTGTTTCAGTGGCGTTAGACAGAGCGGAGTAATATTGTCACGCCGAAAGCTTCCATACAGGCAGCTGCAATAAAGAGTATTGATAAAGAGGAAGAGGACGAACATCACAGCTCACGTCACAGTTGCACCATTAGAACAAAGGCTGCTGAAAACAGAGCGTAGAGGAAATGACTCAGTACATTTACATTTCCTCGCCACATCGGCTGTGCACTTCAGTAAGGTCACCTTGGCCAATCGTGGAGGAGTCACGAGCTGAGGCCACGCCAAAGACAAGGCCAGGTTTAATGCCTGAGGTCACTGCACCGTCGCGGTGTAATCTCATACAGCGAGTAGTGTTTACAAATGAAGCAAACAATACTATACTTGCACTGTAGTCCTTTTAGATTTTCTACATGCCTGTAGATCTTTATTTTTATGACTTTAAAAGAGGCTGGATAATGATGGACTGTTGTTTCTCTTTACTTAGTTGAGCGGTTGTTG
>JAQMYM010000018.1:13929369-13941320 GCA_030014255.1 Parauchenoglanis ngamensis
TCTCTCTCTCTCTCTCTCTCTCTCTCTCTCTCTCTCTCTCTCACACACACACACACACACACACACACACACACAGATACTTGTACTTCTATATGTGTGAGGACACTCTTTGAAGAAGTGAGGACTAGTCACAATGTCCTCACTTGTCAAAAAATATCCTTATTATCCTGCTGCTTAAATACGTATATCGGTCCTCTATGTACACACTTACTCCTCTCTCGCTCTCTCTCTCTCTCTCTCGCGCGCGCACACACACACACACACACAGAGAGCCCTCTTCTCATAAGTTTCGTTTTTCCTCTAAAGAATAACGGTTCTGCTCTATGGATAACCAATAGGGTCAGATAGGGGTGGGCTGGTACAATTGTAATTTTTGGAAGAGTCAATGATCATCATGTTTATGTTTGCTTCTTTTATCATTACCCAGTTTGTTGATATCATAAGCAATTGCTCTACAAGTTCTTGTGCCTTGCACAACAGCACAGCATCAATGCTAGAAAACAATTCCAAATAAAGAAGGAAATGAGAAGTATCGATGACAGATTGTGCAAGCTCCAGAATATCAGAATTATAGTTCTGTTGGGTGGTAAGAGAAGAAATATACTAAACCCAATAAAATATTATGAAAGAATATTAAATAAAAATAAATGAGGCACTATTTGAACAATGCAAACTTTATTGTATTTATAAAGGATATATTGTTTACGATAGTCTAAAGTCCTGTAGTGGAAATTAATGTTGTGACATTATTTCTCTCATGTAACTTGTTTTATAGTATTCAACATTTTCTGACTTTAGTGTAAGGTTCTTGTGAATTATATACATATAGATATATGTATATGTATACTTCTCTGTAGAAAAAAGCGACCGCACCCAGAAGACATAAAGCAGATGTCTTCTGTGTTTAACTTTTCTTTAAGTAAACTGAATATTCCTTTCCCTTATATGGCTTTTTGCCAAGGAGGCTATAGCAAAACTGGTTAAAACTATATTTTAGGCCATAAAAAGGGGCACCCTGCAAAGCATGGGGCGCTTGCTGTTTGTCCTTTTTTCTGTCTGTAACACTGTATAATTTTCTGCTTCATTAAAAGGAGATTTTGAAGAACTACTTTGAGAATTGTGGTTTTATCAACAAATTTCCACTACAATCCATACTTTATTGCATGTGAACTTACAAATCTGATTAATCGGAAGCGCTCATGCTAGGATAATATATTAACATAGAAGAATTTAGATTGCAGTTCTAGTTACTAAGCTGCTTTTTCTGTTAACAGTAAAATGTATTGTAACCACTGTATTAAAGAAGAAAAATGCCAAAACAGAGTTGCATTGTACTAGGTAGTGAAGAATAAAAGCATTGCATTAACTGTGACAAGTATGTGAAAAAAAGAATAATAAAACAGATTATGACTGTAATAAAAATCCTGTTCCTAATTTTCCTACATATTACAAGCAACTGATACGAGATTATATCATCATACAGATTAGAGAAGGGGTGTTAAACTCATTTTGGGTAACAGGCCACAGTTAGTTCACTTAATTCAATGTCAAGTAGGCCAGAATGAATATATATTATGCACAAAAACAAATCAACATTTAACTACCATTACCATATTAATTTCCAAATTATGGTTTTAACATACAGTGTTTTGCATCAAGGTTTACCCCATTGAAACTTTCCTCATGCTCTAGTGATATAAACTGGAACAGAAATGGATTTAATTGGGATTAAACTGGACTAATACATGGGCTTAATTAGGAAACAGACTCAATTAGGATAATATGTAAAATTGGTAGCTTGATCATGGAGAATTAGTGATCATTAGTACATTTTCATTGTCAGTATTGTCAGTAACTGCCTTCATGGCCTTACATTTATTAGTCCATTTTGCGCTCTAGTAGAAAAACAGGTACTATTTTTTTCATATCTTGCAATTCAATTATAGTCCACAAGATGACACCCCTGGACTAAAAGATTTTTCCAAACTTGCATGATAAGACAAATATCAGCCATAACATTAAACCCACTTACAAGTGAAGTGAATAACATTGATTAACTTATTACAATGGCACCTATAAAGAGGTGGGATATATTAGGCAGCGAGTGAACAGTCAGTTCTCGGAGTTGATGTGTTAGAAGCAGGAAAAACAGGCAAACATTAGGATCTGACCCTAGGTCGGAGAATTTCCAAACGGCAGGTCTTGTGGGGTGTTCCTGATATGCAGAGGTTAGTACCTGCCACTGAAGGACAACTGATGAACCAGTGACAGTGGCATGAGCGCCCAAGGCTTACTGATGTGTGTGGGGAGCGAAAGCTAGTCCATCTGGTCTGATCCCACAGAAGAGCTACTGTAGCACAAATTGCATCACAGCTTTCTGCATACATGGCTGTGTAGCCACAGCCTGGTCCGAGTGTCCACATTGACCCCTGTCCACCACCAAAAGCACCTGCAATGGGCACACGATCATCAGATCTGCACCTTAAAACAATGGAAGAATATAGCTTGGTCCGATGAATCACATTTTCTGTGGACGGCCGCGTGTGAGTGTGTCGCTTGCCTGGGGAAGAGATTGTACCAGGATGCACTATGGGAAGAAGGCATCCCAGCGGAGGCACTGTGATGCTCTGGGCAATGTTCTGCTGGGAAACATGAGTCCTGGCGTTTATGTGGATGTTACATTGAAACCTAAATATCATTGCAGACCAAGTACACTCCTTTGTAGCAACAATATTCCTTAAAGGCAATGGGCTCAGGATAATGCACCTTTTCACACTGAAAAAATGATTTAGGAATGATTTGAGGAACATGACAACAAGTTCAAGGTTTTGCCTTGGCCTATAAATTCTCCAGATCTCAACACAATCGAGCATTTGTGGGATGTGCACGACAAACAAGTCTGATCCATGGAGGACCCACCTCCGAACTCACAGGATTTAAAGATCTACTGATAATGTCCTGATGTGAGATACCGCAGCACACCTTCAGAGGTGTTGTGGTGTCCATTCCTCAACGGGTCAGAGCTGTTTTGATGGTACAAAGGGGACCTACACAATATTAGGCAGGTGGTTTTAATGTTATGGCTGATTCATATATGTTTTGCCTTTTTGTGTTACTGAATGGAACAAGGACCAGTCACCAATGGAGCTACACTTCTTGCTGCTACCAGTAAAGGAGCAGCTTTTGTAGCTGCTGCCATCACAGCGGTTGCAAGCTGTGGTCCAAGCATTGCAGTTAACTCTGCTACCAGTCCTACAGGTGCTGCAGTGGTCATAAAAAGCGCAGGTAATGCAAATCCAGCTCCAGTACCTCCCAAAAAAACAATGAGATACTTCAGAATAGTGAAATATTTTTCATTGTAATACCATTTGCATTCATCCTCACTTGAAGCCTTTTCTATCTCCTCTTGCTCTCTTCTCTGTTCTTCTTCTTTGGTCCATTTTTCCAGTTCCTTTTTCTTTTTTTCACTCTCCTTTATCCTGAATTCCTTCTCTTTCTCCAGGTTTCTGAGGGTACTTTTTGCACTCTGTAGAGATTCCAGCAGCGACTGCAGCCTGTGTGGCTCTTCATAAAGGTTTTCATATTCTTTGTTAATTTCTGCTGTTAAATGGAGAATTACACCATTAACGGAACTCTTGCAACTTTCTATCTCTTGCTTCTTTATCTCCAGGGCTTTAATGATGTTAGCCTTGCGATGTTCAGCCGTCTGTCTTACTTCCTCCTTGGCCTTTTTAATTGATTCATCTAGTTTTTCTTGCTTTTTCTGTTCCAAAATTCCAAGAGCTTTATCTACAAGCACAGTTTTCTGGTTGGTGAAGTGATGGTAGTCGTTCTGTTCAAGCAACTCATCCAGCCTCTTCAGTAACTGTTTCACCTGGTCATCATTCTCTGAGCTCTTGTTGTTGAAAGCCAGGAAACGGCCACCGAATTGTGCAATAATATCCTTTATTCTTTGGCCCTGATCTGATATAAACTTCTCAATTGGATCACCTTCCAGCTCGTCTGCACGGGTAAATATGATGATCGTGTGGTCACTGATGTTCTCCTCGAAAACTGTCTTAATCATATCTATAGCCTGCTGCTGCTCCTCTGTGAAGCGAGCGATTGGTATGATGAGCAGAAATGCATGTGGTCCAGGTGAAGACATGGCCATACATCTTAGCACTTCCTGTGATATCACACTTTCCTGGACGGAGGTGTCAAACCAGCCAGGAGTGTCAATCACTGCCAGGCTCCGCCCCTGAACTACTCCATATTCCTTCTGGCATTGCTTTGTCACTGAGTCCATACTCAGTTTACATTCAAAACATTTTTTACCCAAGATGGTGTTTCCAGTGGCACTTTTACCAGAACCTGTTCTGCCCAGCAGCACCAACCGCAGCTGAGACACTGAGGAGTGGACGGTTCTGCATCGTCTGTCAGGGTTCCTGAACTTAGAACGCCTCATCTCTGGATGCTGTTTCAGATAGGAAGGCAAGGCAAACCAGTGTGAGCTTTGTTTTTTTTTTTTTAGAGATAAAATATGTGCCATCCTTTTATTGTCCTTTTACAATTAATAAATGCATCACTATACAATTTACATGTTGATATTTATTTTGCTTCAAATCCTAAGATTGCTGAGATTTTTCCACTCATCTGTCCATACTGAATATTATAAAATTTTACTTTGTCTGCTGTGTTTGTACTATATTAAATATGGTGATGATGAATTTGGAGAAGAAGTATTCAAGTTCTGTTGATTTGATCATTTATATTTAAAAAAAATACCATATCACTGAGAATTCAAGTCCTATATGCTATAAATATGTGTTCCAAATGAAATATTGGCTTTCAGTCAGTCTTGACAAAAACCATGTTTCTATAGAACATAGTATGACCATTTCCCTTCACATATCAGATATCAGCGCTTTCTCATGTGCTGAGTATTTTGTTTAGTCATGGCAGGAAAGCTTGGTACTCTGTCAGCAGCTTCTTCACTGATTTATAAAAAAATAATGTAGACGTTATGGCTAATGGTACATGTTGTGGCTAATAGTACATCTGTATTGTTCAATACTACTTTATAACTAAAAACTAAATGAAATCATGAAAGATGTCATCACTTTTTATTCTGGCTTCTCAGCTGTAATTGTGACATTTCTCTCTTAGCACTTTTTACTGACTCAACAAACATCATTCCTAATTTCAGTTCATACTGGACCTGACTGTATCAAAGAATTGGAAAATTAATAAAAGTACATAAATTACTCACCTTTAAAAAAAATATCTCTTATCCCAACAAGGAATTCTCTCTCTCTCTCTCTCTCTCTCTGTCTCTCTCTCTCTCTCTCAGCCCTCTTCTCTTAAGTTTCGTTTTTTCACAACAACAAAAACAGTATTACACTATAGAAAGCCAATGAGGTCAAATACAATTTGCTACAACTGTGACATTTTTGGTATGAATTAAATTACTCGACAGTGAACAGCTAGAGACTTCATACTTCACACATAATATCCATTTATTTGCTTCTTTTAGCTTGTGGCAATTTAGCAGTATCATCAACGAGCATCATACAAGTTCCTGTGTTTGTGCTTTGTGCAGCAGTAATGCTAGAAGACAACTGCAAATCAAATGTTTTCAGTGTGTTGTCATACTCAGATTATTACTAATGTCATGAATCTCATTTTGCATGAAATGTGAGACATTGTTGACAGATTGTACAGGCTCTAGAACAGATGTGTCAAACCTTTTCCACAAAGGGTCGGTGTGGTGCAGGTTTTCATTCCAACCAAGCAGAAGCCACACCTATTTGTATATATTAGTGATGCAAATTACCAGTGATCTCACTGCAATATTGCATTGTTCATTTACTTTTTCCCCCCAAACTGTTTTCAGTAGACAGAGCAGCCTGAATAAAAATCATATTTGAAGCCCCCGACACAGTGCTGATAGACACTCGAAAAAAGGATGCGTATTGGATAGCTGGCTTTTATTACGTCATTTTTATTCTCTACTGGAAGCTTTTCCTATACACTATAAATAGGTGATATGAGACAAATCTGTTACACAGACTAAAGCAGGTGTGTTATATTCAATAACGGGCTACATTGCATTAAGTCTAATCCCAAGTGGGCTTGGGCTGGATGAGTATAGTGTCCAATAATACATCAACAACATGTCCATTTACCACTATTTAGTACATTCTGAATGCACAAATGGATTGAATATATCACCTAGAAACTTCATTATGAGATCAGTACCAAGAAAAGATCTGCAAATTGGCTTTACCATGGGGTTACAGTGTCATGCACAAATGTTCTGTGAACTTTTCCACAGGGTTACAAACAGGAAATGAAATGAATAGAATTGGGATTAAATTGGACTGTTACACAGATTTAACTAGAAAATGCACTTCATTAGGATTATATATAAAATCTTTAGATTGTTAATAGAGAATTACTGATCAGTACCAGATTTTCAGTACCAGACTTTTTGGCCTTGAATTTATTGAGCTATTTTGCCCTCTAGTGGAAAAAGAGATACTAGTTCTTTTTTCACATTTTTCAATTCAGTTATGATCCACAAGACAGTTACGATTTCGAAGACAGATGGTGCCTGTTTGACACCCTGAACTAGAGGAGAACAACATTACAGAGATTTTCAGATTTATAAGATAAGACAGATATATGTTTTGGCTTTTGTGTTACTAAATAGAACACATAAAACTGAAATATTTTACATTGTAATACCTCACTTGAGGACTTTGCTCTCCTTCCTTGATCCATATTTCCTGTTCCATAAACCTTTTCCCCCACAGTTCTTTATCCTTAACTTCATCTCCTTCTTTAGCTTTCTGAGGCTGTTTTTTTGTACTCCGTATAGATTCATGTAGTATCTTAAAAAGTGAAGTTATTGATCATAAAATCAATCAATTACGTTTAGATCACGTGAACTAAACTCCAGTTAGCTTTCACTAAACTAGCAGTCATGAAATTTCTTTGTAAGGAGGTGGTCCCTCTGCTTGTCACGTGTTTTGGATGTGCACTGCCTCCCACATAACTGTATACTGTAATAAACAAAAAGCCTTTTTTAAACATTTAATAAACATGCATGACACAGCTTAAGTTGCAGGTGCTGTCTGTTAGAAAAAGAGCATCTCCATTGCAACTTTTTAAAGTTTTAATGCAATGTATTACTCAGGTATATGACCTCTATCACAACTCCATTATCGTCTGTCCAAAATAGGAGTGGCCCTAGTGTTTTACATATGCTTTACTTTTTTTTTTTTTTGCAAGCAAAGAAGCTACCCTCACCCAACCAGTTTTATTTCAGTAACAATTTATTTACAAATAGTCAAATAAAGCAGGCTGAAAAATAATTCAGGTACAATGCCCTTTTAAATGTAAATGTAATGTAAGCAACATTCTCTAGTTACTGTAAGTATGAATTTGCTTAGAAGGTTATAAGCTTTTATAAGGTTATAGACTAGTAGACGGTTATAAGATGTACTGTTGTAAGCTTCTAAACTTCAAGAAAACATTTCTTGGTCACACCGTCTGAGCACTTTAAATGCTTCCACTACAAGATCATGTCCATAGCAGTGCAAAATCTCTTTCAGGCGAAGCAGAAGTAACAAACTTCCATGCTATTATTCTGATAGCATCTTAGTTTCTGTCAAGCTTCTTCTTAAACAATTAACAATAAACATTGATTCCTGTGGATTATTGAGTTACAACTTCATAAACTCTGTTATAGAAATGACCAATATTAAAGTATGACATAATGCATCTTACTCTAGTGCTGTGCTTTCTGTGCAAGTTAAAGTGCAGGTGTTGTCTTTCAGAAACTTTTAATGCATTGTATTTCTCATGCAAATGACCTCTCACATCCCCACTCTTCTCTTTCCAAAAATACAATTTACAAATAATCACGAAAAGCCAGCTGAAAACTAATTCAGGTACAGTGCATTTTAAATAGCCAAATTCATGTTGACTTTAATGTAATATAGTACTATCTCTCCAGTTACTGTAATATGTCAGGAGGGCAGGGTTTGGCTGGACACATGGGCAGGCAGGAGATGGCAATAAAAGCAGAACATATTTATTAGATACAGGCAAAGGTACAAAATCAGCAGGCAGTCTCAAAATCCAAAGATACAGAAGCAATGTCGGGTGATCAGTAAACAGAGCAATGCAGGGAAAGCAAAAGGTAAAATCCAAACACAGACAATCCTGAGTCAAAACCAGATAAGCAAACAAGAAATGAAAAGCTTGGTAATAGCAATCACAATGGCTAACCTGATGCTTTGCCTTTTTGCCTGCCTTACGTAGTTTTGTTTGCTGATCGCCTGGCCATGTTTCTGTTTATGGACTGTGAGTTTGCCTGCCATTTATGTACTTCTGCCTTGGTGTGTTAAACACATTCAGCTTTAAATACCATCTCCTACATCCGCATGTGTCCAGCCATGTGTGATATTCTCACATTCAATAATCACATGCTAATTACTGTGAAACCTATAAGAAGAACATACCCGAAAACATCCTACTGAAAAAAACCAGTTTGACTAGTTCGTAGGGGACAAAACACAGGGCTCATTTGTCAAACAGGTGATATACCTATGTGTATATTTCAGTTAAATAACTTAAAACTTTAATGAATCCATTTAAGCTGATGTCTTTTTTTTATCTCTTTCTCTAAGGCTATAGTTTACCTTTAAATATAATCTTTAAAATAGAACCTTCCATAACTTCATTTTATCTTTTAAAGATAGTTTATACTAGTTGCTCCAATCATAAGTGCTTTTAATTTAGGATACACTGTAAGAGTATATTCTTATTTATATGTTGGTAGCAACTTGTCAGTTTATTTTCTGTTAGCTGTGTTAAACTAGAACTGCTGTTAAAGCTACCTAAGCTTCATAAGGTATTGTATATGAACTCCTTTGATTGCTAACATTCCCCAGTGAGCATTATCACAGTAGGAACAGTGCAACACAATATTGTTTGTCTGAAGTGAAACAAAACCCTCCCTTGCACACCTTCTCCGTTTAAGGTTACTACTGTAGCTAATGCACCTAATTTAAAATAAATCTGCTAACGTTATAAAGAACAAGTCTAGTAGCCAAAGAGCAAGAACATGCATGTTTGCGCTTTTCATGGACACTAACAACCAAAACAGTTAAAGAAAATCTTGATATCCTTGACTGGCTTATCGTAAAGAACAAATCAGAAATCCACTATTCTATTCACTATGTTTCTATTCTGAATACAAAAGCACATTGGTAATTCTGACCCACTTTCTCATGTCATGTTTTTAGGTGAACAGTTTTGTCATTACAGTTGGCATAGCAGTACAGACAAAACAGGAAGCAAATGAGATCGAAGTGACAATCTTCCCCTCCTTTTGGTTTCTGACTGCTTACCAGCCAATTTGCTGTGCTAACATCCTCAGGGCAGTTGAGCAAAAATGTTACAATAATTACTTAACAGGAAACTTAGATCCGCTTGACTAAGAGGACATGTGGATTTCTGCAGTACATTTTGACCTAGGCTTATTATAGTAATTATTAAACATTATTCTTTTGGTTGCTGTCTGCTTTACATCCATTTTATTGGGCAAATTTTGGGGCAGATGTTGGGCAAAAACATTTCAATAATTACTAAACGGGAGACTTTCCAGAACTTTCCCCTCACAGCCAGGAGATTCTCAGCTGACTAGGCTTTTCTGTATGGAGTTTGCATGTTCGCCACGTTCCTACGTGTGTTTCCTCCGGTTTTCCTCTCACAGCCCAAAGACATGCAGATTAGGTCAACTGGCTACTCTAAATTGCACATAGGTGTGAATGTGAGAGTGAATCATCGTTCGTCTCAGTGTTAGCCCTGCAATAGATAGACAACCTGCCCAGGGTGTACCCTCACCTCTCACCCAAAGTCAGCTGGGATTGGCTCCAGCTTCCCCATGACTCTGACAGATAAGTGTTATAGATAATGCATGGATAGATAGGATGACACAAAAGGTTTCCATTCAGCATTGCTGTACTTTCAAAAGGGATTTGCCAAGAAATTATTTCATCACACACTGAGAAATGATAATGGGACAATGAGGTATGGATATGCAGTTGTAGAAACCTGAATTTTTCCTTTGGTCTTGTAAAAAATAAGCTCTATATAGTTGGTAAACTCTGCTAAGATTTGGATTTGTACCACTCACTGGAGGCGAAGCTGGAGCCAATGGAGCTCTGACTTTGGGTCAGAGACGGGCGACACCCTGGGCAGGTCACTAATCTATCACCTTGAACCACTTTTCCTTGAACCACTCATAATAACAGCATGACTAGAGAGTTTGAAATAAAGTATCTTCATTTTTCTGTCATACTCTGAGCATGATGGGGTTCGTGTTTTTAGTGTTAGGAGTTTTGTGAAACAAGAAATGTGATGTAGCGCTAGCACATTGTACAAGCTCAAATAATAGATTCAGATAATCCACTTTCAAGACATATTAAACCCAATTAAAACACTTACTACTAATAAATAAACGTGAATGAGACAAAAATGAAAACACCCTTAAATTTATTTTATTTTAAAGGATACATTACCATTTCAATAATATCTATGAACAAACTTGACACTTTGTTACATGGAAACACATTTATGTAGCTGATTACTGGAATGTGTAATTAATAGTAGTATATTAACATTGAAGTATTCATAATTACAGTTTTAGTTACTATATTGTTTTTTTCCTTTTAGCAGTAAAATGTATTGAAATCACTGCATTATAGAAAAGCCTGAAGACAGATTTGCTTTGTACTAGACAGCGAATAATGCAAGAGGTTGTATGTGCAAAAATGAATAATTAAACAGATAATTAAACTTTAATAACAAAAATCCTTTTCCTAATTTTCCTACATATTACAAGCATCTGATATGAGATAATATCATCACACAGATTAGGGCAGAGGTGTGAAACTCATTTCAGGTAACAGGCCACATTACACTTAGTCTAGTATAAAGTGATCCAGCTTGAATATATATTATGTACAAAACAAATGACCAGTTCATTAAAATACCATATTCATTTCCAGATTATGATTTTACCATACAATGTTTGCATAAATGTTCACCCTGTTGAGAATTTCCATGTTTTTTAGTGTTACAAACTGGAGCAGAAATGGATTTAATTGGGATAAAACTGGACTAATACAATTATATGTAAATTGGTAGTTAGTTTATTTTGCCTTCTAGTAGAAAAACAAATACTAGCTTTTTTTCATATTTTATGATTCAAATATGTTTCACAAGTCAATAATAATTTTAAATAAAAACACAGATTTATTTTCTGTGCCTGTTTGACACCTCTGGACTAAAGGATGACAACATTACAGATTTTTCCAAACTTACATCACAAGATCATAAAAAACATATGCTTTGACTTTCATGTTACTGAATGCAACAAGGGCCATTCACCAATGAAGATACCTTTGCTGCTGTGACCATTAAAGGAGCTGCTTTTGTAGCTGCTGCCATCACGGCGGCTGCAAGCTGTGGTCCAAGCAGTGTAGTTAACTCTGCTGCCAGTCCTACAGGTGCTGCAGGGGCCATAAAAAGTGCAGGTAATGCAAGTCCAACTCCAGCTCCTCCCAAAAATATGATGAGGTATATCAGAATAGTGAAATATTTTTCATTGTAATACCATTTGCTTTCATCCTCATTTGAATCTTTTTCTCTCTCCTCTTGCTCTCTTCTCAGCTCTTCTTGCTTTATCCATATTTCAAGTTCCTGTTTCTCTTTTTCATTTTTCTTTATCCTCATTTGCTTATCATCCTCCAGATGTTTTAGGGTTTTAATTTCTGTCTGCAGATATCTGTTCAGACGTTGCAGCCTGCGTGGATTTGAATGCTGGTTTTCATTTTCTTTTCTTATCGCAACTGTTAATTTATTGATTTTGCCTTGAATGTACTTCCTGCGTCTTT
>JAQMYM010000018.1:13957866-13968214 GCA_030014255.1 Parauchenoglanis ngamensis
CATCTTTCAATTCAGTTATGATTCACAAGACAGTTATGATTTCGAAGACAGACGGTGCCTGTTTGACACCCTGAACTAGAGAACATTACAGAGATTTTCAGATTTATATGATAAGACAGATATATGTTTTATGTCTTGTCACGTGTTTTGCATGTGCACTGCCTCCCACGTAACTGTATACTGTAATAAACAAAAAGCCTTTTATAGAGAGTAGATTCTATTGAAGTATAATAGTTACTGATATTTCTTATGGAACTGACAGAAGAGAAAGCTATTTGAAACTTAAATGTTTTCTCTTTAAAAAGTCAAACATCCCAACTGTAATCCCAACTTTGTGGGTGCAAATGACGCATGACAAATATCAGTGTCATATGTTATGTTGCCTTACACCACTGACGTTCTAAATGGAAATCTGATTTTATGTTCCTCTTTTAAGTGCAATTTTGTGTTATATAAAAGATGTGATGCATTTTTATCATGTCCAGACTAATTTAATCAATTTTCAAAGAAGCATCAATTTTAGATATTATGTACAGAACAAGAAAATAGGAAACTAGCCTAACCTTACAGCCCTATAACCTATAGCTCTAACACTGATAGACTGAAAGACTGCCATGAATAGGTGAGGTAATGAGGAGACACAATAGATACAACTAATTAGTCCATACACAATAATTGGCACATGCTTTATTTTTAAACTTGTGAACTTAATATATGCTTCACAAAAATGGTCCTGCCTACATTACATTGCCAATTTTGGTATCAGGTACACATAGTCATTATAAAAATATTACTTACTAATATTACTTGCTGTGTTTAAATATGTTTTTAAAAACCTAGCACTGGTAGACCGCCTGGCCTAGCCAATAGCATGACAAGGAAAAAAATAAATAAAATAACATTCATCACTTAAATTACATTTGGAACAGTCTTTTAAAACATCTAATAAATAGTGTGGTCGATGGGACATTTTAAGTTAATAACAAATTACAACATTTCTACATTTCTTGGCAACACACCCTGTTCATATACAATGTGCATAAGTGCATCACCGGGAGCTTTAAGACATTACACTGGAATGAACTCTCTCCTTTAGGAATGTAAACATTTAAAAGTACAGTATAAGCAAGGTGTAATGATACCTATTAAACCATTTTTATATTTTAGGGGAAAGTAGGTAGGAGTGCAATATTCAGATCATCATAGCAGGATGTTGGTTCGACAAGGATATCAATAATGTAGAGGGGAGTGTGGATTTGTTTACAGTCGGCGTACACCTCAGTGTTAGCAGTGGTTAGCAGGCTGGGTCATGCGAGACACGATGGTGGAGACCAGCTTTACCAGCTGCTGGGAGCGTTGCTCTCCCGTCTGCAGAACCTCCTCGTGGTTGGCCTTCTCTTCACTGCTGTAGTCCATCACAGATTTGTTGGTTATAAGGGAGAGTGCAAAGACTCGCATTCCAGAGTGGCGGGCCACTATCGTCTCATGGACTGTGCTCATTCCTGCAGCAACAGTGAAAAAAACATTAGAGAAAGGTATTCTATGGCTCTCAAAATGCGGTTCAGCGACCCACCCACCCACTCATATCTTAACATAAATAATGTTAAGTGGAATCTAATAAACAGCTCGTATTGTATTGTCTTCACATTTAAATAACATGCCTAACATTTTTTATGCTTTCTTTGTGAGATAAATGCGTACCGTAACATCAGGTTCTGATTTCTTTTATATATCTATTACATGATAGTACGGGTTGTTGCCCCAACTCACCCACGGCATCGGCGCCCAAGAGGTTAAGCATTCTGCATTCAGCGATGGTCTCGAAGGACGGCCCGCCGAGCACACAGTACACACCCTCTTTAAGGAAGTGAGAGAAGCCAAGCTCTACAGCCACATCTTGAGCCAGCTGCCTTAACTGCTTATCATAGGCATCTGACATGCACGGGAAGCGGGTCCCAAACCTGAGAGAGAGAGATGAGCAACAGGGAAAGATGAGCACTTACACAACATTTAATTATAATATGATTCAATGTGATGTGCCATGGCCAAGTCAATCACAGGAAATGATGTCATGATTGTGCTTTTCTCCCCCTCACCTCTCATCATTTTGTCCACACAATGGATTGTTGCCAGCGAAACCTGGCATGTTGATGTGGTCTTTGATAATCATGATGTCTCCAACTTTGTAGTCTTGGTTCAGTCCTCCGGCGGCATTCGTCAAGATGACCGTCTCGACACCCATCATCTTAAAGATGCGGATGGGCATGGTGATCTAACACAGAAAGAACACGGCATGATATAACATCCAGCAACCAAGGACGTGCACATGACACTGTAGCAAAGCTATTACCACACAGTAACAGACAGTGAAGGTCTTAGACTGTTCTTAGACAGGAGTTTATTGTTGGCAATAATATAATAATATACAATAAAAAGAGAGTAATAAAGAATTTTTGGTGCCTGATGGTCACCTTTTGGATGGGATATCCTTCATAGAGGTGGAACCGTCCCTGCATGCAAACACATGCCTTTCCTTTAAGAGTACCAAACACCAAGCGACCAGCATGACCATGCACTAGGAGTCACACACATAACCAATTAGAGTGGGGATATGGCAGTCAGTAACCAATCACAATCACTCAAAGATAGAAAAGTGAGTTAATAATCACAGCAAACAGACAACACATGATTAGCAAACGTCAGGTATTCAGATCTTTGGTTTGTTGTTTTAACTTATGACTCTTAAACAAATCTGTGATATCAAGTAATCAGCACACATACAGATTAGATGTTTAGATATACTTATTTAATGTGCCATCTCACCTGTGCTTTTTGGAAAGTTGGGGATATCGCTGTAACTAAAAACCTTCTGGTCTTTCAGCATGTCACCGAGGCCGCCAAGGCCCGAGCCGCACACGATGCCCACCAGGGGGCGCACGGGAGCGTGGTTCAGCAGCCAGTCAGCCGTAGCCCTGCAGGCCTCATAACCATATCTGAAAGCCAGGTTGGGAACAGAAAGGTGAGCACAGTGCCCGCATACACAAGGTGAGTCATGAAGGGGAAAAAAGGGAGTGGATGAGAGTCTCACGTGACATATCCAGAAGGTTATAAAAAAAAAAAAGAGTAAACAGTTCAATAGTTCAAAAAGTTTAAAGTTTATATCCTTACAACCCCCACCCCATTTACAAAAACATGCGAATCGAATCATATGGGTTTGTAAAAAGGTCATACTAAACAACCCTTCTCGGTTTTTTTCCATAGACCCTCACAAACACACCTACTGTATATGTATGCAAAGATTCCTAACATACAATCTGCATTCTGACTTTGATAAATGATGCTTGCTTTAGACACACTGATTAAACACAGTGTGGACAAAGTCACAGTATCTAACACAAAACAACCATATCTCAAAATATTTATCCACAGACATGTGACAGATTAAAGGAAGGACCAACGTCAAAGGCCTCTACGAACCACAAGAACCGCATCAATACACCCTGGTATTAATTCTACAAGTCTCTGGAGCTGTACTGAGGGGCCGAATACATCAGAGCAGTATTACTTAGAATTCATACTGGACAAAGTCACAGCGTATAGCACCATCCTTCTCATTCTTTTTCCACTGGAATGGCAAGGTGCTAAATTTGTATAATGGAAACTAACACCCAAACATACATCAGCGTCCAGGAGACATGACGGAGGTGGATAGCTGATATTGGCACAACTGTATTTGCAATACAGTTCACTTAAACAAGAGAGCTGGACGGAGTTTACAGAGTAAACAAAATGGAAATGTGTGGATTCATTGCATCTTTGTAGACTTAAGTAAAGACACGGTGTAAGACATGATATGCATCTGGAAATGCTTGAGATATCTGCCTGGTGTTAACTAACTAATGTCTCCTGATAGCAAACTGAAATGTCTCTCGCATCATTACAGACTCACCAGATTTTGCTCTTAATTTGTATTCATATATCATTAATAAAACGGGTTAAATAAGATGACTAAACAACACAAAGAAGTTGTAATAGACAGAACAAGGTGTTAATCTAGATTAGGTGTCTAAAACTTTTTCAACTTAAAAACATACACTACATGGTCAAAAGTATGTGGACACACGAACATCACATCCATATATACTTTTTGAATATCCCGTTCCAGATTTATTCCAGACGCAAGATGCTGAAGATAATCAACAATTTGTTCTACGTCATGGAGATTTCATCTGTTTATGGACATTAACAAAAGAACTAATTAACTAGAAAGGCAAATAATCTCACACGAAGACACGGCATCGGTCATTTATTTTTATATTTGTAATTTTTTCTTCCATTCTTGTTACCATATCTCTGTAACAAATTCATTTCCCCATTATAGGTTAATAAAAGATCATTTATTTTAACACTGGAAATTGTAAAATGGACTAAATGGACGCTCAAAATAAAAACAAAACAATCCGTAATCTTAGATACTGATTTGTTTTCTCCAAAAATGGAGTATACACTAAAAAATAAAAGTGTCTTAAATACACATATTCTATTCTATTCTAAAAATCCTATTCCATTGAGTCAGTTTCCTTCCAGAAACATGCCAGAAGTCACGTCGCCGCGCGCGCTAGAGAGTTACCATGGCTACGTGTACACATCCGTAGTGGCTAATAAGCAGGGTGCCCCTAGTTGCCACAAGTGGCGCTGTGTTTGAGGATACTACTTATACATGAAACGTGCAGTTTGGGACGCGGCTCTTACATCATGAGTCACAACATCATGTCCACGCCACATGCTTTCAATGTCAAGGAGTCACATAATCAGTTATATGATGACTCCCTGCTTCACTTTACGGTACTAAATAAATGATGATGATGATTGTTCTGAGGATAAAGCAATACAGAATAGTTCAAACGTCAAAAAAAATATAACACAACTAGTAAACTCGACTGCGAAAACGTTAGTACTGAAACTTTACTGTATGAAAACTTTACATTTTATGTAAAGTAGTCCTCTTGTAGTCTACCATCAGGTCTTGCATCATCCCATAACATTCAACTTCCCTCAGTTTTAAACACTGAAATTTCGCTCAACTCTAAAAAATTAATACAGTAACAGAATAAACGAAATAAAAGGATGTCCATTTCAATGGAACTGTATTGAAAAACCAGCTCTTTTTCCACTCGTTTCAACGTCTTCCGCCTTCTTCAGCATCGCGTGCTGGGTTTAGATTAAGGATGCTAGCGCCCAGTTAGCCCTAACCCTGATTCTCTCTTCAGCTGCACTGAATTGATCTAAAACGCATTTACTTACTCTGTGGAAGATTCAGGAAACATTGTAGGCTTTTCTGAAGATCTCTGAAATGAAGTTAAACGCGAAGAATGAACCGTAAATACTTCTGACGATAATGTTGCGCGTTCGCTGTGTGTCGTCGTCACTGAGAGGAATTTCCACGAGCGCCCCTATTTATGTCCCGCCTCACTGGCAGATTCTATTGGCTGCTATTGGCTTACAGACGGAGGCGTGTCTTACGTCTTCCGACTGACCCGCAGCTGCGTTTCTGGAAAAATACTTCTTCTGTAAGAGTGGGAGGAAACATTCCTACAGAAAAGTAAAGAAGCCCCCTCCCTGTGACATGTTAACATGTCTTGAAACAGCAAGTATATACCTAAATATTTGTGATGTTTTTAGGGAGTGTGGAATTAATATGCTGGCTGGTGCCATATTTTCCGGAAGTTATGTTAGGGGTTGTGTCACTGATGTCATAAAGGGACATTGTTATTTCTAGTGCAGTTGCTATCTCAAATGTAAGTGATAAGTCAGGTACTGATGCTGGGCGAGGAGGCCTGGGGTGCAGTCGACATTCCACTTCATCCCAAAAGTGTTCAGTGGGGTTGAGGTCAGGGCTCTGTGCAGGACACTCGAGTTCTCGCATTGTGCACAGGGGCATTGTCATGCTGGAACAGGTATTGGCCAATTAGTTCCAGTGAAGAGCATGCTACAGTATTTAAAGACATCCAATACAATTGTGTGCTTCCATCTTTGTAGCAACACTTTGGGAAAGACCCACATATGGGTGTGATGATCAGGTGTCCACAGGTCTTTGGAGATGTAGAGTATTTATTTGACTTTTTGACCTGACCTATCAATGTTCAGAATCTCAGCAACAAAATGAGTGTTGCAACGCTTGTTACGCATCTGTGGCGTCAGTTCACAGGAACCCAAGTTGTGTAAATTGAGTACATCAACTCTGGCATTGTGTGTTCGTCTTAAAAATCACAAAAGTGCTATTTTTTTATGCATGCCAGCAGTAAAGGAACACTTCTGTTAGATTTATTTTATTAAATGGACATACAACAACAAAAGTATTCACTGAAAATAAATTACCAAAAGAATTCATGTAATTAAAGGAAATGTCCATTATATCTGTTTCTGTCTGGCAATTGGTTGGCAGTGCCTCAGGTTTTTGATTTTCCTTTAGTTTTGGCATTAAAATAGCTGAGAATCATTAGACACAGTGAAAAGCATTGCAGTAGATTTACTAGTTTTTACACATGAACTCATGTTACCTGATTTAGGTGTCATGGCAGTCAAATTCCTGCTTGTTGGGTTCAAATTGCCGTGGAGCAGTCATTAAAATATCACAGACGTCACTCAGTGTTCTTTACTTTGGATGTCTGATAGTCTGAAAATTAATTCAGCATAGGCTGGGGGGTACAATGACCTTTCAACACGCAGTGAGTCATTCTTTGTTAAGAAAAATAATAAAACAATAATAAAAAAAGGTATATAGCTTGTTATGCTTACAGCACAAAGTTATTTTATGGGATTAAATAAGACTATTCAAATATGACATATAGTGACAAAGAATGTATATTTATATTTATTTACTGAATAAATGTTTATGTTTGTGTTTAATTTATCAATGTTTGTGTTGAAGTTATCTAGCTTTACATTAAACCATGCAATTAATATTATCAGTTATGTTTACATGTATATAATAACTAAATAATAACTTAATTATTATTCAACTCTCAACTCAAATTCACAGTCTAGCCAATACAGACAAAATTTACAATACATTCATGTTATCCAGATATTTTCATTAGAAACATAAGTAAACACACCTGTCTCATGCAAAATGGAATATACACTATTAACAAAGTTGCTTGAAAAATGAGTATAGAGTCACTTTGGACATTATGAGCATTAACAACGACAAAAGAAATTCCAGCCCCATGAGTCAGTTTCATTCTGGAAATGTGGAGGAAGTCACGTTGCAGTGAACACAGGGTCACGATGACTACATGCGAACTCCCCTAACAGGGTACCACATGTGGTGCTCTATTTGAGGACACTATTAATACAGTAAGGTGGAGAAAAGATAATGTTACAATTCTGAAACTTTGTGACTTCTTGAACTAGGTTAATGAATCATTTAATGTGTTTTACGTCATATGAAAAGCTTTTTGTTTGCATTGAGTCAGGTATTACTAGAAGGATGATGCAATACTTGATACAACTTAACACATTTTTTGTGCATTTCACCAGTACACTGTAGAAAAAAAACAACCAATATTTCCACACATTTCAACATCTCCTGTCTTTTACTGCATGATTAAGGATGCTATCACACACCTACTGCTAATCCTCTAGTCTCTCTTCAATGTTAATGAAAATTGGTAAGAAAAGTGATAGGAAGGATGTTCAGACTGCCCTGAGAATGAGCTGAGAAACATTGTAGGCTTTTCTGAAGCTTGAGTAAAACAGAAGGATCTGCAGATCCATAAAATGAAATGGTGTGTGTTTGTTGTCTGTTCGTTGCTAATTATGTTTATAAATATATGATAAATAAATAATAACTTTATCACTTATAATTCAATTTGAGAACCACGAGATTAGTCAATACAGCCAAATATACGATAAAGTCTTGTAATTATAAACAGGAAATGATACAGGACGGGAGATGGCATCATGTAAATCCAGATATATTCATTAGAAACATAGGTTTATTGACCTGGACATAAAACATTATCCATAAATTACTCCCTATTACCTCCCTTTCAAAAAATGGAATCAGGTCATTTCGACTCGACTCTTTTTGCTGCTACACTTATGGCTGCTACTACAAAATAGTTTACAGTCAATTGTGCACAACACTGTTCTGTAGCCTTGTGTGTTCATTGTCCTGTGAATTTATTGTTCTGCGTATGTTGTTCTGTCTGTTTATTGTCCTCTACTCCTCTCACACGGTTGTGTATTTGTGGTTGTGTACTTTATGTTGTCTTGTGTACTTTCATGTGTAGGACCACAGTTCTGGAGAAATGACATTCCTTTATAATGGATAGAAGCTAAATATAGAGGATTGCCAATAAAGACTCACTTGACTTGACTTGGCTTGTCAAAAAAAAAAAATGAAGCTAAAAAACAAGGGAGGTGTCATTTCTGTTTCATAACCTGGTTGGCCCATTGGTTGCAAAATCCAAGCCTCATGCTGTATATGTGTGTTTCTGTAGGGACAAAGATGAGCAGAGCAAATCATGACACTGGGAGGAGACTCTTAGTTGCATGACTGCATTCTGGAGTAATATGGATAATCTGGCAAGCTAAGAAAATCCTTGCATTCATGCTATGTTGTTTAAACGGCATTATGTACTTTTGTAAGAGCCAGTGATCTGTAACATTATTAAAACATGTTTCTATGTATTTTTCAGCGCAATTTTCAGTACGAGTGGGTGGCCAGACCCTATGGGTCTTTCCATGTTGGCATTAAATTGATATCAAAATATGTTTTGACATTAATCTGGCAAAGATACTTGACACAGTAACTAGCCAATGCACAAATGTTTGCACTGTAGCACAAACTAAAATGTTAGCAAAGATGCATTTTCCTGGGCCCTGCAGTACAAGCATAAACATGTAATCAAACTTACCATCAAACTTTAATCAGACTATTCAGACTATGCAGGTGCTATGGCAGCTGAATTGGAGATCTTTTTTTGTTAGAAAGAAAAATATCGAAACAGGCTTGTTCGGTTGAAAATTGTTGCAAACTTAAAAATAAAATATCACACAGTGTTGTTGAATTTGGCCAACGTTAATTGTCTGGAAATTCAACATTCTTTGACAACACAACAGGAAGGCGGTAAAGATGACAATGTACCCTGAAGTGCCATGTGACCTTTCAGAGATCACTCAGTATAAAGAAAAAGTTTCACAGAACCAATTATATTTACAGCAGAGATGTTTTATTTATTTATTTATTTTTACCTTTGTATTTATTTATTGAAGTGATAAGAATTTTTTTTGTTCCTACACTTGTTTACATTATCTAGCTTTACATACACTCATTTGATTGACCACATATTTGTGTAATAACTTATAGCAATAATCACTATATCCCCTTTAATTCAATGAATTTATTAAATTACTGAATTTGATTAATGCATTTATCAATGAAATTAATGAAATTAAGAACCCCTAAAGTCTAGGCAATACAGGCAAATTTATAGTTTTGCATTAACTACTAAATGGTGTACTAAGTCTTTTCACACCTGTAGGACTTATTTCAACATTTGGTGTATTTTGCTGTGGCTCAGTGTGGAATTTTGCTGTGATCTTTCTGTGCCAAAAGAAAGACAGATAAACATCTAGACAGACATGAAGACCCCGCCATGTGAGAATAATTTTATTTGAATGCATCTTTCACTTTGGCCTTGACTCACTATCAGGGATGACAGGTGCATTAGAAAGACAAAGCAACCCATTCATGCTATTAGATAAACATTCACAGAGCGTTCTCATCACATTCTTTCTCCTCTCCTATCATGTGTAAGCGCTTGTACTGTGCTTTTTGTCTCAAGGTTAGCAGATTATGGTCATTGCGTTCTGTACCCTCTAAAGATGTTAATTATGTACGTGTACAAGTACATACTTATATGCTGAATCTGGTCTAATTCTAGATGGTCTGTGTGGGGGACTGTGTGTTTGAGGTGGGGGTGGATGGGTGTAGGGTTCTAGATGACATCTGCTTCACTTGCAGGCCTTTGAGTGATGCAAGCTGAATCAGCAGCAGCTTAACATTAGAAAGAAATGATGGTGGCCTTCTGGCGGCTCAAGTCTCCTTCCCCCATCCCTTCTTTCTATTGATGGAGTCAGTGAACAAATACCTCTTCAGTGGTTCAGTCTTTCTAATCAATAGCTATTAGAGGGGGGACATGTCCCCCCCACATTTCATAATTATTCATTTGGACCCCCCCACATTTAACAGAAAATATTAATTCACCCAGCGCTGTTTCTATTGCTTCGCGAAAGAATCCATTCCACTTGATCGATATGAGAATACACACACCACTGA
>JAQMYM010000018.1:13976862-13996007 GCA_030014255.1 Parauchenoglanis ngamensis
GTTAAAAACAGGCTGATGAATATGGACTAGTTGAATGAGGACTTACTGTTGAGTCTCTAAAATAGTCATTGAATTAAATGACTTTTGTAGGTAAAATTAGGTGTCTAACAACCTGTTAAAAAATACACCAGAATGCAGGAAATGGCATCTAATTCATTAAAAAATTTCTGGGGGAAGAAACCCAGACCCCGCACCAGTGTGTCCCCCCGCACATTCAAAATGCTTCTGACGCCCCCGGTATTATCCAACTTATAATCTGTATTTTTGTCAGTTTTAGCAATTTTAATATGTACCTTCGATGTCCTTGTTTCTGTAACACTTTAATTTCTCTTGAGAGCAATAAAGTTTCAATCAATCCAGCCTTTAGTCCATCCATCCATCCATCCAAACACTGTGGCTCTCTGGCAGTTCTGGCATTTCACACAACCTTCTGGCTTTTAATGTAGAGCCTAATTTTCAGGCTCACTACTGTTTTAACACTTTATGAAAATTAACCTAACTATAATTCACACCAGTATACTTTTTTTCAGATTTACATTATATATTCATATGATAATTTATTTTGCTGTTCTGTCTCACAGATTTGTTTGACTTGGTGATGAGCTGAGCTGTAAGGCTTGCTTTGAGATTGTTCAGCAAAATTGTATGCATACTGGCACATTCTTTTTGAATTACTCAGCCTTTATCACCTCCTTGTTTACAGAAAAGCTCTACTGTTGCCTGGACATGGGACAACAAGAGAAGTCTTCTACAAGAATTCCATTGTTTGGGGGATGACTGACCAACTGAAGGACTGACTGACTGACTGACTGACTGAGGAATCTATACAAAAAACATGAAATCATGTTCGCTTTATCAGAAAAGGGGAATTCAGCTTTGGCCTCATGAAGAAGGGAAATTTACAAACTTGTGCAAAATCATCCTGTCAGCTGTAATGTACAGTACACTGATTTAAGTAGCATCTTGAATGGAATAACACAAGACAATTGCTGATGACTGATCAACTAGCAGAAAAAATGAGGTAAATGCAGAGCCCCTGAAGGGATATTTGTATAAATATTCATACAAAAATAAATCTTGTGACAGTCTTGTGAGTGTGCACATGACAGTTTTCCAGGTTTTTGGGGTTTTTTTGGAAGAAAATAAATAAATACATGATGCAATATTTTAGGTAACTTTCATATTCTCAACATTTGCAGTACTTTCAGAAAAAAAATCTTCTGAAAGTAACAAAAATCTTATAATTTTCAGTTTTCAGATTTTTCTATTAGTATGTTTTATTATTACTAACACTATTAGTATTAGGTTTCTTCAGGGGCTCCATGGTGCATGGGTATAAGATAAGCAAAAAGTTAAACAACAATCGCAGCTATATAGGCAGTAAACGTTCAACATAAGTGATTATATAATAAATTTATTTACTTTATATTTTTATATTTTTATTTGTTTTCTCTGGCATGCATTACAAATTATCTGTAACTATATAGTATTCTTAGTGGCCTTTGTAACTAACCATAGTCTTGTAGTACTTTTTTCATTTACATAGATTTTGCTGTATTGCATGGTTTCTTTCTTTCTTATTCCAGTAATAGCTAAATACAGTCTAAATTTAATTTATTTATGTTTGATGTCCTTTATAAGGTGTGTGAAGACAATAGCTATTGTTAAAAATTATTTGCGTAACAATTAATCATCATCCAAAAAGAAATAAAGCACTTGTGGACATGCTGTTATAGGAAAATATTCAATATCAGGGTGGTTTGATGTGGTCCAACATTAAGTGGAGTTACTGTTACCATCCTGGAGTTGATTATTTTCCAAGAACAGCATGAACTGAAGTGGTTTCTTCCTCTTATATCACAGGATTCTCTTCACCTTGTGTATCACTTTTCTGAATTCTCCTTTTTGTAATCACAACACTGAGATCGTGCTGAGGCTTTTTTTCAAAATTGTATAAAATAAAGTTACCTAACTTAACAATGTCTGTGACTTTTAATTTGAAACTGTATTAACTTGCATGGCGGCATGGTGGTACGGTGGTTAGCACTGTCGCCTCACAGCAAGAAGGTCCTGGTGTATCCCCGGGTCACCCAGGGTGCCTTTCTGTGTGGAGTTTGCATATCCCCCCCGTGCATGTGTGGGTTTCTTCCGGGTTCTCCTTTCACAGTCCAAAGACATGCAGATTAGGTCAACCGGCTATTCTAAATTGCCCATAGGTGTGAATACGAGCGTGTGTGGCTGTTTGTCTGCTGTTTGGCGACCTGCCCAGGGTGTACCCCGCCTCTTTGCCAAAGTCTGCTCAGATTGGCTCCAGCTTCCCCAGACGGATAAAGCGGTATAAATAATGGATGGATGGATGGATTAACTTGCATTTTTGACACCTGAATATTTGCAAAGAACTTTAGTTAGTCTGAATTTCAGTGAAATTAAGCCTTTTTAGGATACCCAGAGAGGGAGACTATTACTGTTATACAAATAAATTATGTCGCTAAATAGTTTATGAGCCTGAATTACACTGAATGAACTGCTGCTTATAGAGGAAGTCAAACCTGTGATCAATTTCATTCTTAACTAGGGCTCTATAAAGTGGGCCAGTGATGATGGAAAACATCCAGAAAACAAGTGGGAACAAAACCATGTAGAGATTTGAAGGTCAGATGAGTATCGTCAGGTTGTATTATGTGGCTCTCAGGGCTGCTGAGACCTCCTAGATGTTGCCAGAACACCCTGGTAATCTCGAGAACTAGACTTGTTCATTGTAATATGACATTTAGTGTATAATGTATACAGTAACCTGCACACCTATAATATTTACTCATTTTTATTCCACATTTGACTTGGGAATTTAAAAGTTTCCATATTTATAGTAGGCATGTCATGTGACTGGCTGGAGTCTCTCCAAGAACAACACGGTCAGGAGGCATGTGTATGTTTAGCCAAGCAAAAAGCTATTCCTCACTCAAAGACAGAAAGCTAGTGTAAACTGGTTACTAACTGTTACTAACAGAAAAAAATACAATTTGAATAGTTTCTTTACTCAGAGGTACAGGAATATTAAGCAATTTTTTTATAGCTAATAAGCAAAAAGCTCCATGAGAAACTAACATGTTGACTGAAGGTAGTTTTATCTGGTTAATTGTCTACATGTATTTGTTTGAATAGGAACATTGTAAAATGGTTTTAGAGTATGTTAAATCATTTTATAGTTCCCTCTCAGGGATGGGAAGTATTTCTGGTTCATGTGTTTCAAATGTGCACTGAATTTGAAATAGGCTACAAAATGAATGTTGTTTTCTTATTTATAGTTTCAAAATACTGTACATACGTCAGGAAAAGAAACTTTACAAGTTTTGTGTAACTTCTGAAAATAGATGCAAATGTTTTGTAAATGAGCCATTCAGCTGAATTTTTTTGTAATCCAGTATTTTGTAGTTTATTTTGAAACATTTACATACATTTGGGATATATTGTATGATGCTCTCTATAAAGTATATCATTATAACAAAGGGATGAATACTTATGTAATCACTAACTTTCCTTCTTTTTTTTCTTTTTTTTTACATATTTATAAATAATTTCTGCAAATAAATTTCCAAATCAGTATTATGATTTATTTTATGAAGATCCATATAAGACATAGACTCCTAATTTTCAATTTATTTGTAAATTTGTCCATTACAATTTTTGGTCGTGACATTGCAAATAGTAGAAACGTTGAAGGGGGGGCATACAAAACAGTTGCTCACTTCAACATTCAGTCCAACACTACCCCCTGGTGGGACCCCTGACAGTGTGAGAGTGTGTGAGAAGTCTAGCTCCAGAGTTGTAAATATACAGTATCGCAAAATGTTGTTTAGCAATGATAATGGATGAAAGATTAATGAAAAGAGCATTTCCGTAGTCATAAGAAGAGGTTGTAAAGCAGAGCTTCCCCATCCTTCATGCTGAGTAAAGAACAGAGATGTATGATTGCTGTGAGCACATGTGGCCTCAGATGTGAGTATTGTGTTAAAAGTAACAACAAGGCTCTTGTTGGTTTTGTAAGGTGTGACCAGCTTCATATATAGCAGTAAGTAGATCAGGAGGCTGTTTTTTCTCTCCATTTAATTATTTAAATATTCTGATTTGTGGATCTGAACCTTTATTTAAAATTGTTAGACACTTAAACACTTAAACTGTTCAAACACTGTGATTAAGCAGGCTTTGTAGTTCTCTCTCATGTCCTAATTGGTTTTCTAGGTGTAACCACTTTCATATATAACAGTAAGTAAAATAGGAGGCTGCTATCTTTCTTACTTCTATCCTTTTATTTACTTAGGTCTTGTGATTTGTCGATTTAAACCTTTATTTATACCTGATAAACACTTACACTGTTTAAACACTTAAACTGTTCAAACACTGTGCTTATGCAGGCTTGTTCACTCTGCATTTTTCACTCATGCTGCTCACGTATTGTGCCGCTTTGTGTAGCGTAAGTCCAAGAACAGTCCCAGAACCTTCCGTTCGGGGAAGTGAGGTTGGGAAGGAGTTTCTAAAAGGAGTTTTAAAACCTCTGGGAAAATTGCATGGGTGTCATGTTGCTTAGTGCTCTCTAAAGAGTCTGTGTCTTAGAAAGCACCAGTTTGTATGAAGGAGTCTTTATAGGATTTTGGTCTGAGATGTGGCCTGCCAAGCCAGCAAAATGTTGTGTTGCTGGCAAGGCAACAGCAGCTGAGAGCAGACTTATAGACCACCACCTGGTGGCCATTCGGAGTAATGATAATGTTTTGCAGTTTGAGAATACAAATCTTTGCTGCATACTTCTTCTGATTTAAAGAGTAAAAAGCATAACTAGGCCTGGAGATTTTATATGGAGAAATAAAAAACAAAACAAAACAAAAAAAAAACCCTTACTAGTAATCTATCCTCCATCTTGGGAGTATTTATCTGCGCTCTAAGCTGTGACCTGAATGGTCAAGTAATAATAAAACACTTGACACCACTGAGGCTTTTCACTAATAATGTAAACTTTTGTTTTTCATTTTTTAAAAGAGAAAAAATCCCTGACATCCCTGGAGGTAATTTCCTTCAGTAATTGCAACAGAGTGAACACAATAAAGTAAAGAAAAAGGAATGAAAAGACACAGCACATTCTGCAGCACGTTAAACAAACCTTTGGGATAGGAATTGATGCCTGGCTGCCTCAAAATGTGCCTATTTCTAATGTTTTCTTCCATTTTAAACACACACACACACACACACACACACACACACACACACACACACACAGAAGTCAGAATGACTGAGAGGAATGCACTACATGATATACATATAGCAGAAGAAGCATTGTGTTGCTCTGTATATCATGCTAAACAACCTGCCTATCTGTATAAAAACAACTAACCTAAAAGAAGTAAACATTTTGCAAGCAAAACTTCCAACCGTCCAACTTTAACTACGATTTACAGACAGAACATTATTATTCCAAAATCAGATTATAGAGATATCACACACACACACACACACACACACACACACACACACACACACACACACACACACACACACTTGCATTACAGTGCTTTGTCTCAATCAAAAATATTTCCTCATGCTAGTTCATCCACCCCATGGTACTCTAAAACCCTGTTAGAAAGGTTAGCATGCTATTGTAATTAAAAAAAAGATTGACAAAATGCTAAAAGCTGTTGAAGTGTCTTTGGTTTTTGGTTGTTGTACCTGGTTATCTGGTTGTTGAGTTGTTTGTTGCCTGTTTTATTGTGTACACATAAAATGTGTATGTCACTTTAACTTTGTGTGACTAGGGTTTTTTGCTGAATGTGTGCTACAGAGTGTGTGATTATACAAATGAGCTGCATGGATAGATCAACTGATGCACAAAAGGGACAACGTGATTGAGAGAGAAAGAGAGAGAGAGAGGCAAGAGTTGCACCAATGACCCGCTTCCTCAAGAACGGAAGTCTGTTTTTACCTCAGATTTTACCTCAGCCTGTGTAGACGTAACGCGCGCGAGCCGAAGTAATGAAGTAATGCGCGCGAGGAGCTGAAGTAATGAAGTAATGCGCGCGTGGAGCTGAAGCGCCAACGGACGCTTGATGTTAATTCTGTGTCTCTAGCGACACCATTAAGCCAACTGACAAGGTGAGTCTCAAACAGACATTTACGCAAACGTACAACGATTTAATCGATGTTTTTTATTTTCTTAATGCGAACTTCATTCTCTCAAAAAGAGAGACAAAAAGAAGTTCATTAAAAATAATTCTGAAGTGAGCAGCTGCAATTAGCACCTCCCTCAAATCAATGATGGTTTGAAAAGTTCAGACTTGACACCCAGTTGCGGTGCCTTATTGTTCATCATTTTTAATATTAATATTAATAATAAATATAGAAACGGGATGAAACGTGAAAAACTCAGGACAGGCATGGTTACACAATAACTAGCTATTAAACTGTTATCTATTTAATATATTTTATTACTTTCATTTCTATTAGAGTCTGGATGTACATCTTTAGGAGCATATTGCCTGATTACCATATTAAAAATTAATTATGTATACATACAGTTCATTCAGTCCTAATTTATTTATTCATTCTTTCATTCATTCATCTTCAGTATCTGCTTTATCCTGGTCAGGGTCATGGTGGATCCAAAGCCTATGCTGGGAATACTGGGAAGGAGGTGGGAATTCTCTCTGGATAGGATGGCAGCCCAGTGCAGGGCACCAAGCATACACATTTTCACGAACTCATTCATACTTAGTGCACTTTAGAGCAACCAGTCAACCTAATGGAATGATTTTGGTAGGAGGGAGGAAACCAGAGAACCCAGAGGACCCCGGAGTGTAAACTCAGGGAGAACAGACAGTATGCTGAGCTCAGAATTGAACCAGGGACTCTTGGGCTGTAGTGCGCTTGTGCTTAATACTGGTCCGAACTGGTTTGACATGAAGAATAAACACATCCACGGTAATGTTGTGTGTAGATCTTAGATATGGATTAAATAAGAAGAGATCCATTTTTTTTGCTTTTATTCTCATTATCTTTTTTTTTTTTTTCTTAATTTGATTTTTTCTTATTTTCTAAAAATGACCTTAACTCAAGAAATGAAATGACAGGCTTATAGTTGGTTTCCCTAAATTTGAAATGTCTGAAAGGTGTAATGTCAGAAAACCCTGAGCCCAGGTGAAGGCTGAGTGAAAAAAAAGGTGTTCTTTCTAGGAGCCTATAGAAGATGAAGAAGGTTTTCCATTCACACTTGCCAAGAACAGTGTGGGCTCTAGACCTAACCTGGCCAGCAGAGAGATAGACAGAGAGAGAGAGAGAGAGAGAGAGATTTGATGGCAAAAAGGGATACTGAAGAGAGGGATCTTTTGAGCTTAGCCCAATGGGGTTATTATCTACTTTGAATACTAATGAGGACCTTTTGGCTTTTGGTAATGTCTCCTTCAACCAGGATCTCTCGCCCTCTGTCTGGGTTTGTGTTTTGCTCACACACAGACTACAAAAATATGTTTGTTGTTGATCTGTTGTTCCTTTCATCGGTGCTTTCAACAATGCAATCCATTGTACCACAGAAAGACAGCAAGAAAGCACTGACCAGGAATGAAAGTACCAGAAAGAAAGGGAGTGCAACAACTAAAGAGGTGGAATCAGTTGCGATCCTGTAACTGAAGAAAGTGCAGAGAGATTACTCATTCACTAGACTGTCTGTGGATCTGCGGGATCAGTAGACAGCATTATAACTGATCACATTTTGTAAACAAGAACATTTAATAGACAAATAAAGATGTTGACAGACTGAGAAAGAGACAGAGCAACAGAAGAGACATAAACAAAAGAAATTGGTATTCTTTTATTGTAGCTATTGTACTTATAAACGGCAGCCTTCATAACTGCAGGAACATTGAAAACAATAATTTATGTAATGACACAACACTGGATTACTGAATTAACAGTCTAGTGGGTGTGAACATTCCTTTAGTGAGTGTATGTGTGTTAATATAGAATTTATACTGAATGCGACATGTGTACAACCAAGTATTCGTAGACCATGATTATGCCACGAGCTGAGCTGGGGTTTGGCCTGGCCTTTCTCTGGACCTTAGCAGCTGGGGTCATTTTCAAGACAACATTTCACTGATCACTGTGCAGTTGTAGGTGTTTTATGGAATATTCAAGAATCCTGTTTCATCTGAGGCTTTAATGCTCAGAAATGCATTTAGGTACGGCATCGGGAATCATGTTGAGGCAGCTGTAATTACAAGACAGTTGTAATAAGAGACCACAAACGCAATTAATCCATCAAGGGTCATGGGGAACCTAATCTGCATGCCTTTGGACTGTGGCAGGAAACCAGAGTGTCCAGAGGAAACCTATGTAGACATGGGGAGAATATGCAAACTCTGCACAGAAAGGCCCCGGTTGGCTGGCAGGTTAAAACCCAAAACCTTCTTGCTGTGAGGCAACGGTGCTAACCAGTACACCACTGATTTGCCCCCATCCCTCTTTTACCAATCACTCCCAAACACACAGCAACACAAAGATAGAATAGAATAAGTGGACCACAGAGCATGAGAGAAAACAGCTGAGAAGAAAGAAGTGTGTGGTAGCAAGCAGCAGAAGGACAAATGGAAAGGAAAAGATGGGTGAATAGCCTGGGAACTTGGAGAAAGTGACTTTTCTTGGTCACTTAATGCTTCCCTTTCATCCATTTTTTCATTGGTGCAACAAGTAGCCTCTTTGTGTGTTTAAGGCAGCTCTTGTGTAAAGCAACACTCCTTCCTGTTTTAATTCATCAGATAAACACAGCTTGCCAGGTGCTTTTACTTCTCGTGGTCAAATGAGGCAATGTGGCACTCTACTATTTTCTAGTGTGCTAATTTTGCTGATGGTGTTCTAATAGACTTAACGAACGCAAGAGTCGTTTGATGACCCTTTGGGGATCTCACCTCTGAGATTTCTGTTTAAAACATTTTGAGATTTTGGGTTCTTGTTCCACTCATGTAATACGTAGTAGAAGTATAATATTGAGGTTGTATATGGACATTGTTTCATTTTTTCAGATGGCATCAACACTCCAAACGCAGAAGGTGTGTCACTCACAGACACAGACAGATGCCCTGAAGCCACTACTCGGAGAGACAGGATGTGGAATTGATGCACTTCATCTCCGTCGGCGTCTGATGTCCAAAGATGGACGGAGCAATGTGCGTGTGGAGCACGTGAGCGGGCAGCATGCACTGTACCTACGTGATCCATGGACAACCTGTGTGGACATGCAGTGGAGATACAAGCTGCTTGTGTTCAGTGCCACCTTTGTGGGCACCTGGTTTGCCTTTGGCCTGCTGTGGTACCTGCTGGCTCTGGTGCATGGAGACTTGCTGGGTGAGTAGCATCTGGACAGGCAAGTAACATTGATTTTAAGGAACTAAAGTTTCAAAAAAGGTTCCCTACACTACAAGAGTTTCAATATTATTCCCACTCAATTATACAATAAATGTACTGAATACAGGTGGAAATCATGATGGCTTTGAAAAAGAAGGAAAAGAAAATGTCGGGGAAATGAAACAGGTCTGTAGAGTTAATGAGAAGATAGTTATGAGTAGGAGGCTAAGGAAGGGTATTATATAACCATGATGAATGAAAGACACAGGTAGAACCAAAGTAAATGTTGTGTGTTTTGTCTCCTTATCTTCAGAGTTTGATCCTCCGGCCAACCACACATTGTGTGTGATGCAGATGCAGACTCTAACGGGAGCTTTCCTGTTCTCCTTGGAGACGCAGACCACCATCGGCTATGGTTTCCGCTGCATTACAGAAGACTGTCCTTCTGGCATTGTACTTCTTGTCCTCCAGCTTCTCATTACCACCGGCATAGAGATCTTCATCACAGGAACATTCCTTGCCAAGGTGCTGCATCGGGGCCACAATCATTCACACAGACAAGCCAACGATGCACCACACCCTCTATGCTAACTCTCAGGTTTACATCCACTTCACTGTTACACCATTAAACATACTGACTACCTATAACTGATGCACATTCCCATTATTTGCTTTAGCTACACTGCGTGCATTAGTTTAAAACACCTATAGCCAGTGACAAATCAGGTGACATTTTGAAGCGTTTATATAAATGCATTATTTTATGTTCTCCTGTTATTCTTAGCATATATTGAAGAGTGTATATTGGATTAAATGTACAATCCAAAGCTGGTAGTAAGACCCCTCTGAAGGACTCTCTCTTTCTTACACTCACACACACACTTTGTGTCAGGTTGCTCGGCCCAAGAAACGTGGAGAGACGGTCCGTTTCAGCAAGCATGCCGTAATAGCCAATCACAACGGGCATCCATGTCTTATGATCCGCGTTGCCAACATGCGCAAGAGCCTCCTTTTGGGCTGCCAGGTAACTAACTAGAGGAGGGATCTGTTACTGATTGTCTCAGTATTTTTAATTTTTTTTACATTTTTTGTGCATAGACTCATATTGAACCATACAAGGCCCACAAAATGGGGATGAAATGTTTATTCAAGACATATTTAGTCTGCAAATATATATATTTTCTCAGAACTGAGACTTACTGTCCTGACCCTGTGGCTATGGTGTGCAGTTTGATAAGATCTGGTAGAGTTCTTCATCCTTCTTTGCTGCACGGTGGATCAGCCTATTTCTGACTGTGCTTCTCAGCAACTATTATGACCAACACATAGTATAATGAAGGAATTTTTTTATACTGGATGTTCTTCAGTGATACTAAGATGCACTGTACAGGTGACTGGGAAGCTGCTCCAGCGTTGTGCGCCTAAGGAAGGTGAGACAGTGCGCCTAAACCAGAAGAACGTCCCATTCAGTGTGGACACAGCCAGCGAGAGTCCCTTCCTTATCCTCCCTCTCACCTTCTACCACACGATCGACAGCAACAGCCCCCTCCAAGCATGGGCTGCCAAGGGTACACATACCATAATAACTGTGAAAAATGAAACATAACATATAACATAAAAAAATGAAAATGACAGAAATTTAAAAAATAATGCCATGCTCATGAAATGCCTCTTCAGAATCTAACAGGAGCTCATAGTTTTTGCTTAAATTTGCTTAATCATTTGAATCGAAGCTTGCGCAGCATATTTCTATATATTCTTAAACACACCGAAACTTTTAAACCTAGCCTGGACTTATACCCCATCTCCATCTTTGTCTTTCTCTTTCTGTTGCTGTTTTTCTCTCTGTGTCTCAGGTGTTGGATGGACCGAGCCAGAGCTGGCTGATTTTGAGCTCTTGGTGATGATGAGCTCTACTGTGGAGCCAACGTCCGCTATGTGCCAGGTGCGCACGTCCTACCTGCCTGAAGAGATTCTGTGGGGCTACGAGTTCCCACCCATCGTTTCCCTTTCTCCAATGGGGAAATACGTTGCTGATCTGGCCTACTTTGACAAGGTTATCAGGGCCAAAACCCCACCCATATTCAGACAATCTTCACCTACCTGCCAGCAGGGTTACCATAGTAGCGGAGAGGGAGGAGACCCAGAGAAGATACAATTGGAGCTGAGTTATAGAGAAGCAGGCCAGGAGAGGGGGAGAGGGAGAGGCGGAAGTCCATCAGGAGTTAGAATAAGTAATGTGTAACACACTTATAGTGCACACATACAGTTGCACGTGCCATACTTAACAGATGATGCCCATCAAAGTGTCCTGATTTTAGAAAGTAACAAAAAACCATGACCTTAATATATAAAGTGTATCACTGAAATCTTGTTAAACTACTCATACCACTGGGACATCATGGGTACTAGAAGGATATTACATCATTACAGTTTATTAAACAACTGTAGGTAATATAAATAAGAATATTTAATCTTCTCTTGTCATGATTGAAATAGTGAGACATTATCTCCCTCTAGTGGCTACACTTACTGCCACTAGTAAAGATGCAATGTACTGGCTTTCACTAAACCTTTATAGTTTGTCTGAACTCTAGGACACTGCTCAGCATCTACATAATAATCATGATGACGATCACAAAAACAACTTAGCTGATACAAATCATGATGTGGATTGCAATTGTGAACAAGGTGCTGCTGTAAAGAAGTTGTTCAGTCGTTTTTGTCTTGTTTTTGGACTGTAATGAATTGCTACTGAACCAGGAGTCATTATAATGCTGAATACTAAGATTGCACACATGACACAGCGAACGCATGAAATAAAGGTTTACTACACGGCTAATGATTTCATTAATACAGGATGAAATCAATAAGTAAAAATTTGTAATATGTTTACACGCAGAGTTTAAAAGTCATCGTATCTCTTTTCCATGGCCCCAGAAGCAATCCCAGAGAGATTCCCAAACAAACCACAGCATAGTATAACGACAGAATGGAATATCCACAAATTACTGTTTAGCATCTTGAATTTATCCTCATCTATTTCTTGTTTTACTACAGTTTTAATATCACTTTGCGTATATGCCAAGCTCACTAACTCATTTCATGGGATATGTCAGTATTTCTTAACCACAAGCCAAGAATAGTAATACTATATCCACACTTGTTAGTGGACCGTAAAGGCTTTTATTGCTGTATTTAATCTAAATGAAACTTAAATTAAAGTTCCCAAGAGGTCAAAAAGGAATCAGACTAAAAGTTCCTCTTTTTGTAACACTCGTCCATTTTTAGTCTGCAAATTTATTCAGAGAAGGAGAAGTGGATGGGATGACAAACAGGTTTTTCTGCTTCTATGAATTACAGGTGCATGACTCATTAACTGTAAATAGTTTCCCTTTACTGATTTATGAATAACTGAACTATGGTTGAGTTAAGGCACATAAGGGTCAATGGCAAGTGTAAGTGATGCAACAGAAGCAGCCACATTTAAACTTTTATTAACAGCATTTGTTAATAAAACAATATTTGAAATGTGGTCAAAAAATGGCCCCAAATGCAATGAATTCTAGCACAGAATTTCATTACCCAAAGTAGCCCCGCTGTAAACATGCAGTCTTTTCCAATGCTGAATGATGACTGTGTCCTGGAAGCCAGATTTGCATGAATTCATTATCATCATTTTACAGGGAGTATGTGGGCCAGTTGAAAAGGTCACCAAGGCATAATTTTTTTTACTACTGAGGTTTGTGTAATCAGCTTATGAGTTTAAATCCTAGAGCAAAATCTGACCTTTTAACATTTAGTTCACTTGTCTGCTTATGTCAAAGTAAGTAAGTGAAATCATTAATTTTTTTATACTCTCTAAAGCTGACTGCATACAGCTACCTTATAAAGATGTTATGCTTCCAGTGGTCAAAGCTGATGTGTGAGCCATTCAAGCAGCATATATCCAGGATAACAAAAGTAACATTCATTGTGGTGAAGTACAACCCCATTATGATTCCTGGTGATATCAGGGGCATAATCTGGATAGGAAAATCAGTGATACTGTCTATAGCCTTTATGCAAAGTGGTCAGTTGTAAAGGGACTAATGTGAAAAAGGAAGAAATGTTGACATAATATGCCGTTTTATTGTGGATATTTATTCAATGAAATGATTTTGTTTCATTTCACTTTTCCCCCCTAAATGAGATTATTTGCAGCTTCTTTGGCTATAGACCGCTTAACCCCAGAGACATGTGGATTTGATTCAGAGAATTGAAATGTTTGGGAACACCTTGCCTTTTCTGAAGTGCAAAAGCTGTGCAAGTGGAGAGGAAGGTAATTCTGTAACCCAGTGGCCTGTCCAATCACATTAACGCAATCGAGCCTGTCTGAGAAAAGCTGGATCAAAAGGAGAGAGAGAGAGAGAGAGAGAGAGAGAGATTCACTAGCATCTTTGCATGTAGTAATTGGTACTTTTTATTTTAAGTATTGAGTTGAGTATCATTTTAAGTATAGTATTGTCAAAATACATAAATACATACAATAAATACAATAAATACGAAATACTATAAACTCTAATAAGCTTAAGTAGTGACACATTTGATACAATTTGGCTAACATCACGGTAACGTGAATGAAATTTTTATTAAGTGAAATCTTATAACTTTTAAAGTGTAGAAAAAAAGAAAACGGGTCCTTTTATGTATAATAAAAAAACTTACATTAGTGGATTTACATAGTTTGTCGCACTTTATTAAACAGAATGGAACACGTGGGACGTGGTGTCGTGTTGTTTATAATAATAATAAGAAGAAGAAGAAGAAGAAGATGATGATGATGAAGATGTCCACGGTTTTTTCCAAATAATCTAACATATTGCCATTTCTCCTTTTTTTTTTTTTTATCATAATACTCATGATACTACCATTACTGGGACGGAGAAATCAGTTGCGCGTGCGCTGTTTACTGTGATCACTGCTGAATCTTAATTAAAACCCAGATTTAACTAAATGCACATTTTCACTCTTTGAGAGTTGTCCAAATTTGTTTTAGTCATTTTCTTGTCATTGCTGTCATACACATGTGCACAAATTAATGAAGAAAATCATTGTATAGACAAGCCGATCGTTGTGTTGTAACGATATGCAGTAAAAATCTGTGCTGTATTAAAGACCAATTGGACACAAATGACCGTAGAGGGTAAACTCAGTCAATAAACGAAGACACTGGAGCATTTTTTATTTGGCCCTCCGGAGTGTGGCTTTTTAAAGATTTAATATCAAAAACTAAGTTAATCACTTGCTCAGTTAAACACAATGTGCGCTGCTACACGCCACTGCATTCCCATTTTTAGCATAAACAAAATAATACATAAATCACTAGAAAAACAAATTAAAAAATCTAATTCAATGTTAATTAAATGTTAAAAATATTTTAAAGGAGTAAAAAATGCATATAGCTATGTCATTTCTTCTATTTATTTATTACATTATTCCATTTACGCATTTATTTTGTATGTATGAATTTATTTCATAATCATTGATGAGGCTGTTATTCATTTTATATATTTATTTAGTTATTTTAATCAGGTTTTCCCCGAAAATTACATTCATTCAATTTAAATATCAAAATATTCCTAATATTTATATAGAGTTTTTTTTAAGTGAGCATGCGTAGTATGTAGGCCTATATGGTCTGTTTGAAATATGATTGCTTACTAAGCAATTTAGCGTTCTCTTTTAACACACCTGATACTCATGAGCTAATTACCAAGGCCACAATGGGTTGCTTTTGGAGGAAGTATGAGGAAAGACACAACACTCTGCAGGGCTTCGACCTCCAGGACCTGCAGAAGTTCAGAACAAGTTCATGAATCTGAGGTGCTGAACAAAGTACCATGTAAATAAATTTCAACTCGCTTATCAAGCTTCAGGAAATATTTGTGTTTATACAGTGCAAAAGGCATTAGCACAAATTTTGTTATAGACAATTCATTTCTGAATTCTGCTTCATTGAAAAAAAAAACATTTTAGATTTCCAAACATCACTTTTACAATAAATAATTTGTGTTTGAAAAATGTTTGTATGTCAATAAAGAAAGCAACATATTACGTAAGAAACCAGCAATTTTTCTTTTAAGAAGAAAGATTTATTTTTGAAGTCATCTTCACAGCATTTCTTGCACCGCACTGCGTATAATTTTATAGAAGTAAAGCTATTCAAAGCAGCAGGTGCTGTAAGTCATGTTGGATGAGTATCAAAAAATAAAACAAAGGGTTCCAGTGAGGCTTGACTGACAGTTTATTATCATCAAGCCTGGGAAATAGAGAAATGAATATAAACAAAAAGCACATGAAATATAATGTAAAGGCTAATTGAAGAGATACATAGACATAGATACATTATCTTATAAATAAATATGCTAAATTATGTCAGATTTTAGGCTAGATAGGCAGTTTTTTACTTAGGCTATTTCTGTCTATATTTATTTATTTTGCTGCTATTTTGCTGCTATTGTTGTTTGCTTGTTTGTTTGTTTATTTATTTGTTTGTTATTTACAATTATTTGTTTGTTAATTGTCTCTTAGGCTATTCGTTCACCGATAATAACTCGGTGAAGTTTGCAGTTTGCAGCATGCAGTTTAATTTCTATTGGAAATCAGTATGAGCGGCGCCCTCTAGCGGTTAGAGAGGTGAAGTGCTCCACAGTGCACCGTTTCACGTTTTTTGCCACAAGATTTCACGACTGTAAATTCATAAAAGCACTCATGGTCCATAGATTTTATCAAATGTCTGAGGTTGCAAAAAGTGTCTCACGATTGCAAATTCGCGAGAAAACACACGAGATAACTCGTATAAAGGGCTACGAATGGTCAAGATTAGAGTTAGATTAGGGTCTAGATTAGAGATTATTCATATTCTGCGAAAACATTATGTATGATTTTTTTGGGGCGTGTGTGATCGAGTTGTTATCTGGGCAATAAATCCATTATCATTATAAAAATGTATTTACGTCTTTATGTTATTATTCTTTCAGTTATGATTACATGTAAAGTGGCAAAAGGGTAGTTTTATGGCTGTTAAAATTATTGAAATGTAATGTAACTAAGTGGGACTTCAAACTTTATCTGGGACAAACCTGAGAGCACGCTATGTGGAAAGAGAGAAAAGCATGAATTTAATTACTTAATTTATGCTTATATATTTAGTGGCTAAAGTGATATAAAAGTTTCAGTCATTCCAAAGATAATTCTACTCAATTAAATCAGCATTATTATATTACAATATTATTATTTTATGAATCGTATATTCATATTTTTGAGAGGATAGTTCAGGAGTTGCAGACATGAATATTTTCAGTCATCCACATCAATTCAGGCCGTTAAAATAGGCTAGTCAGAGACGGAATAAAATGATGGAGTTAAATTTAATGGTTGCTTTTCAGAATAACATCAATGATTCTGTAAGCTATTGAAATTTTAATCTTTTACCTAAAAATTATTTAAAAAAATATTTTTAAGTTATGGCAAAATATCTAAATATCTCTATGTAGATATCTATTTAGACAATATCACATATTGATATTTTTATTCTATTTATATAGCCTAAGTGATTTTGAATATTGTTCACCGAGGTGCATGGGCCCTGTAAATGTACAGTGTTCTAATGTTTGTCCGGATGCAGTGATGAACAGAACTTGTATCACTCCATCAACTCGGGGTTAGTTAGAGAAGTTATTTTTCTCATCTCTTATGTAAGCATTTTTCGTGTTTTTGAACAAACATATGTGATTTGAGCATTTTGGAAAGTTCGTCTTTAGTAATATTGAACAATTCCCGGACTTGCAGAAGCCGGGGTGAAGCCTGCATTCCGACCAGTGTTTACTGTACTGTAAATAGTGATGACCCTCATTCTTTCATTTCAATGGAGTCGGGGTGAAAGCTGCAGAGTTCAACTCTATTATAATTGCATGACATGCAGAAAGGAAAGAAAAAAAACCCCGACTCTGCTAAATTAAATATAAATAGTGGAAAGTTCTGTTTAAATAAATAAATCGGTGACTAATAGGCTATATTACAGCAGCAGACTAATATGTGTTGTATTTTTTTGTTGTTGTTGATAGATTTAGGCTATGCACTGAATGAGAATTAATGCGAAATAGCCTGTTAGAGCCGAAATTAGCAATTGTGTATTTGCAATTTTGTATTTCATCACCTAAAGATGAAACACATGATACGTTAAAAAAATTGTAACTCGTTGCTTAATTTTTTTAAGGAACTACAAAAATACTCATCAGTCATCAGACATCACTGTACCAAGACATGACGTCGTTGGAATTTTTTTTATTTTTATTTTTTATTTATTTATTTTTTTTACGTAAATTAACGTAAAAAATTGTAAGACGCTCGTGAGAATTCTTACGAATTTGTTTACAGTTGCGAACATTGTCTCGCGCAGATTTGTTTACAGTATGCCAGCTATAAATACAGCTCCAGAGCCGCACTTAAGACATTGTAGGCTATAGATTTATAAAGATAAAAGGTTTGTTTTGATGCTCTGTTTTGAAGAACTCTGACAAGTGCCCATGTAAACATTTTACTTTCAGAAAGATGAAATGATGAGTAAATATCAAGTGCATGTTAGCACACTGCACTGACCTCTGACCTGACCTAGGACACAACAAGCAATTACATAGACTATATGCCAATATAGCCAATAAAAACAGAAAATTACACTGGAGACCAGTTTAACATACGCCATTGAAAGTTAGCTCGTCCTTACTTAAATGGGATACAATTAAAAAAAGAAAAAAAAGAAAAGAAAAAAAGATCACATGACCTCCTTTAACCAGGAAAATAAGGGATCAAGTGGTAAACTTTGAAGTTGACGTATTGCTATATTAAGTTGTTTGATTTCTTTTTTAAAAATATAATTAAATTGCTAAAAGGGATTTTTCAAGATGTCTTTAAATTGTAGATTGTTCTAAAAACAAAACTCCACAGGACAACAAAACTGCAACGTACAAGCAACTCTTGGCCTACAAAGGGTTAATAGCTGTTAGTTTCACCTTTATTTTACTGTGGTGCTTAAACGAAATTAAAAAAATACATTTCTATTCTTTTCCCGCCATGTTGTTATTTTTATTCTTATTCCGTCATGTTAATGAACGTTTTCAATTTCTCTGTATTAAGGTAGAAATTACTTTTATCTAATTCATAATTCGACAGAATTTATAATTCCTGCTTAAAATGGACACTAGACTATGTCTAGTCTACATAATTTCGTTTTTATTTATGCATTTTTTTTTTTTCTTAAATTGAAATATTCTGCACTAGGACTACAAGCTAACAATATCCCTATGTCGAATGTGTTAAAAAGTTCATAAAATTATTTCCTTTATCCATATTTAAACGTCTACAATCAAATATTTTAAACGATTAACAGTGTGTACAATAGATTTTTTTTGTCCCAGCCATTTCAAGAACGGGTTTGCCCCTTATTTGACCTAAAAGTTCAGTATCAGCTTTATTTAAAATTTATTTATGCATTTAATAGTGTCCTTTAAACCTACCGCTACTGTGTAACTACTATCAGTGGCAAACCCATGTGGAGATGATTTTCACTTTAAATATTTACTGCATAATTGACCATGCAGGAAATGGTCCAGGAAAAAGAAAACTTATTACTTTTCCAAATTTGCATTTAATAAACACTCACACTCACACCCACACACACACACACACACACACACACCTCCTGCTATCTATAGCATCAGCTA
>JAQMYM010000018.1:14005808-14020404 GCA_030014255.1 Parauchenoglanis ngamensis
AACTAAGTAAAGAGAAACAACAGTCCATCATTATCCAGTCTCTTTTAAAGTCATAAAAATAAAGAAATAATTGAATTGGAAGGTGACCCCAAACTTTTGACCGGTAGTGTACATGTATAAATACTCCCAAATCAGTACCATACAATTAATACTACAGTTTAGGTTAGCATTTTAGTTTTTGTTATTTAAAAACAATGCTGATTAACATTTAGACACTGTGTACATTTCCATAAACACCTCATCTCCAAATCTGAAGCGACCAGCTCTGAGTAAGATTGCTTATTATTTCATAATGATCATTTACCTTGTATAAGCAGAACGTCACAATATGTCAGTACTAACGCACACAGTCGATTACAGAAACTGACTTGCTCTTTCTTGGTCAATTGTTGGTACGGTACAAAAACATGAAGGCCTGAGATTTGTGTAACCACACCTAAAGTGGGGGGCTTACGTAATAAAGACCTGAGTCTAACTCTAGAGGCTTCTGTAATACATAGAGAGCTTTTGGGGGCTTGATCCTCATCTGCCACACACAGCAGCAATCAATCGTGGGCTTTGATGGCGCGTTCTCTGGCCCGAGAGGAAGCTTTCTCACAGTGCTATTTCTGGCCCGCTTACGCTCCTTTGTTTCTCCACAGGAGCAGGTGAAGTTGCCTGTGCAGCTTTGATCAAGAAGACCAGGGCTCTGTAGACAAGTCCCAACATGCTTTAGTCAGATCTAACCTCTCAGCCTGCACCTTTTCCTGAGCAGACTGAACACACAGCACAGAACAACAAAAAGATTGAGGTCCATCTTTTTCTTAGATGTGTCGAATCAAAAAATTTGAAAATAATGTTGTGAGCTCAAGGTGATAACTACAGGGGAGAATTTACTCTTTAAGAAGTCTCAAATCTGATAGTTCTTGTTGTAAGACAAATCACAAGTTTATATTAATGTGTTCATTCTAATATATTATTATATCTATAGTAACATCTTATTCACAGGGAATTACAAATGGTTGCAAATAATGTGAGGCTTATAATAAACGAGAGATAATAACATGTTGTTTAACAAATAAAAATTCTTGATTTGGTGAAATATTTTGCAAGGAAATTTTTACTTTTTATGGAAGGACTCTCCAGTGCCAGCACAGTCAGCAAGTTTTTTGTCTTCAGAACAGAAAACCGATTGGTTTGCCCTTTCCGGCTTGTTTGCAACAGGAAATAATTTGGCTTGTAACCATTCAACACCATTAAATGTAACTAGAAATGGTTCAAAAATGTGTTGTTCATTAATAAATGAAAAAAATTTTATCGTTTGCATATTGATTTGTTGTAAGAGGAATTCAGGATGTGCTGTTAATGGAAAATAAGCAAGGTCAGGCTTGGTAACAATAAGCCACTTTGTGTCATGCAATATTAAGTCACTTCACTGTTGATTATTTTCCTATAACAATATGCCCCCAAATGTTTTATTCATGACATAATACCCAGAAAGCATGAGAGAAGAAGCCACAAACATTACCATATTATTTCTTATAATAAGGCAAATAATTTCCCCAAATCTTCTGAATTAAAACAAACCCTTGTTTTTACTGAGCATCAATGTTTGGCACTTTTATTATGTGTGCATTATGATATTCAATCCAGTTCAATGAATAACTGATAAGTCTCGGTTTCAATTCACATTAAGTTTTCACATTAATCTCCCACATTAGAATCACAATGTTTTGGCGGCTCACAGACACGGTGTTGACAGCCGTGTTCTGGGTCATTTTGCTACCATGCTTTTACACCCCTTTGGTGAACAGGTGCACTGCCCTCATCTTTCTCTCGCTCTCTTTCTGCTTTTCGAGTCATGCAAATATTGATTATATTCATGCTTTCTTCATTGATCCACAACATTTATCCAAAAAGGGGTTTCAGTGGAGGCCAAAAAAGAAACTCTAATTAATTAATCACTATTTTATCTCCTGTTTGGTCACCGTTAAAAACTTCCATGGAGACCAAATCAAACATATTAAACTAGAATTATGTTAAAACAATGTGGAGTAAAAATGGGTAACTGTCTGTTGTTTTATGGAACTTAAGGGTTAAATGTGAAAAAAATTCACTGTTTAGATCTGGACAATCTTCTCCTAATTGTTCTCAGAGAAACACTGCGCAGTTCTTAGCATTAGTGTCCGTACTGTAATATTTAACAGTTCTTGGCACCTGTTGAGTAGCAATCCAGTAAAGACCTGCTTCATCAATTTCAGCAAAATAGGACTTTCAGGATATGTTTAAAGTAAATATAGATGTTTTCGATATACAAAAGCAAATTGTATCGAAGTGTTTCATATTTAAACCCATACTCCTTCAGCATGAACTTGAAGCGTCATCATTGAGGTTAGAAAACGTCTCAAAAGCAGTTATTTCTCTATAAAAAAATGTTTCTACGAAGCTAAAAATTCTTTTCTATTCAAGCACAGGGACCATTACAAACCTCAACACGGACCTGTCAAATCAGCATTTAGTAAAATTTACTAACAGAGACAGGATTTTGAACGCTTTGCCATGTGTGGTTAGGCACATCCACCAAAACCTGAGGCTGGCAGGCGAAGCGAGATCCTGAAAGGCTGTCTCTGTGTGCGGCTGAGCCACGGGTGACGGCAGAGGCCGCATGTGCCTGCTCGTGATTCAATGTCCTGTTTATGTTGAACCTCAGTGCAGTCTTCCTGAGGGAAGCAGGAACATACGGATTTGGTGGCCTCACCGTTTGGACTTATCTAAACACGTGTGCATGTGCAGTCGTACGAATACAGAAAACAGTTCATGCAGTAGAAATCATACAATCATAATTCTTATGACTTACACATAAACACATACTATTACTGCAAAAGAAAGTGCATATTTCATATAGGTACTCAGGTAATATGAGAGGATCAGAGCTCGTCCATGGGGGACGGGTGCAGTATCTATGAACATGTTTGGGAGTTCATACAGGGACCGAAGGGACGGCCGGTGGCATGCAGGTCACCCCCTGTTGGGGGCAGTGGAGGGTCATCTCGCAGCAGGACCTTTCTCTTGGGGGGTCAGGCTCCGGCTGCAGTTCTAAGCGGAGGAAGGAGCTGGGGCAACCCCGGAGAGAGGGACCCCAGCAAGGATCGGCCCTGGCCAATGTGTTCCCAATCATAGGAAACGCAAACAAAAAAAGCAGAGCCTGATTTAAGAAAAGGCCATGGAGCTCTCCGGAGAACCCCCCCCCCCACTAGAGCCACCCAGAGCCCACAGCTCGGCTCTTGCCTCCCGGAGAGGGGGAGGAAGAAAAAGAAAAGGAGGAAAGGAAAGGTAAGAAAAACAAACACCTTTCTTGTTAACAAGACACAGAAGCATCAGGTTCCTTCTGTCCTTCTTTCTTTTTTGCTTTATCCCCTCTGATTCTACCTCTGCCTCGATCTCTTTTGCCTCATGTGTGTGTGTGTGTGTGTGTCAGTATGATGGGGATTTGCCCCCTGTGAAGCAAAACAAACAAATACAGAGCTTAAGGAGGTGCCACAGCTAATGAATGACAGCTGAAATGAGAAAGAGAAAACAATTACAGTCAGGTAATAGTGGAAAGTTAATACATGGGCTTTAGCAACAGTCAACACATGACTAGAACAAAGGAAAAAGCATTAGCTGTAGTTGCTTATGGTGTTTGTATATTTCTTAACACGGATGTACAGGGCTTTAGATTCTGGATGGAATCAGTAAAAATGTTTTGCCTCTGTAATTCAAGGATTTCCAGACTTATGCATTATTTTAGTGTAAAAGTAATTCAGAAAATTCAAAAGAGTCATTTGTGGTCGCAACACAGATTGATTTCATGAGTATAAACAAATGATTCAAATATTAAGCATCATCATACTTATCTATTGGAACCATGGGCTTTTTCCTATTAACATTTCCACATACAAAAACCCGTGTTAAACGGTAGATTTATTTCAGATGAATAGCATATTTCCTAGTTTTATCAAAATTGCACTTAGATTGTTATTGAAATGTGTTTTTAAATTATTCTGATTTCTTTAGATTTCTTCCTACGGGAATCATATCATCTTAACTTTCATTAGGATTAGAACTATAATATTTATTGCACCTACATTAATAATATTTATTGCACCTACAGTACATTGATATTACGCATTTATTAATCACTTTATTTATTAACTTGCATATCAATCAAATTGCCTATGATAAGTTTTAGACAGTGGTAGTAGCATAGTGATAGCTTGATTCAAATCTGCAACTCAGAACATTTGGGACAGAAAATTAACCCCTTAATCTCCCAGGAGCCATCGGCAGGTCCAGACCTTACAATCCAAACTCCTATAACGACAAACATTTCTGATTAGATTTGCTGCAGGATTAATAACTGAATAATCAGCATGGGCTTTCAGGAGTGCAGTGTAGAGGGATAAGATTGTCCAAAGCTTGAAGTTTCTAATTGTGCTGTGTGAACAGATCATGCCACAAATATGCAAAAGAAATACAAAACTACAAAAGATACGGTTTGGTGTTTTTTAACCTCTTAAGCTGGGTTTACACTGTAAAGCTTAATTTTGCTGTCGCAGACAAAAATCACACCTCTTTGGTCATGAGTTGAGATGGTGTGAGATAATGTAATGCGCTCAGTGGCGGCCAATTTAATGCTGCTTCGAGCAAGACATCTCAGAACAGGTTCTGGCAGTGTCCGAAGTTTTTGATAGACATTTCTGGGTGTGAGCGCTGTTATGATGCTCGTCTAAAAGCCACCAACAGGAGGACGGCACAGGATGACGGAAAACTTATGTCATAATGGTGAAGTCAAAACGTACATGAAACATGCGAACGGACAGAAAAAAAAATCCTTATTACCTCAAGCTTACAAAGATGTTTCTGTTAATACGACTCTACATTCTCCATGAGCCTGGATCACGCTGATTGAAGCAGATCGTAGATATTCCTGTCAATTGCGGGTCTATCGTTACAGGATCGTCATCGTATAATCTGACATTGAGAACACGTTATATAATGTTATATAATTCAGTCGAGATTTTATTGTGATCTTGTACAGTGGGACTGGTTATTATTATAAGTAATAATCTTAAACAACAGCTGAAAGAGCACAGTCTAAGAGACAAAGTGATGACTTGATAGTCCTTCATTCCGTCAAGGAAAACGTTCGCGTACAGAGACAAGCCGAAGAAGCTGTAGAAAGGTCTGAATGGAGAATATGCGGCGCAGTGCTGGTTTCGGCTTCGGGCCGAGCAGCTGTGCCTCTAGGTTGATAAAAACAGAACAGATCTCAGCAGGCCACATTCCCAGAGCCTCTCCCTGTGGATTAGAGCTAACAAACTGCCGCAGTGAAGTTTTACATGAATTCAGTTATAACTGTCGACCATCCTTATAGTCTCTAATACTACAGAATAGGCTGGAAGTAGGTTAGGTGGGGTGGGGTGGGGCTGTTGTGGGGGGTGCACGTGAGAATGAGTGTGCAGCATTAAAACAGAGAACTCATCCACATCTCACACCGTTGAGGGCGATCAGTCATTTTCACACATGCTGCCATGGCATCTTTCTCGTCTTGCGTTCAAGCGTAACGCGCAGCAGACAAAAGCAGGGACACCGACAGCTCGCCTCTGCCATGTGAACGACCCCATGTTTAGTCTCACCTATCTGATAAAACGAGATTAAGCTAAAGGGGCCTGTCGCTGCACTACTCAGCTTCACACTCTTTTGTACGAGTACCAGTTAGCAGGCAGATGACCTCTGCATGGTCTATGAAACAAACCGGGCTGCGGGATTGACAGCACAGCTTCCTTGAATTAACGCAGTGGAGTTCGACGGTTCAGGTTAATGCTGTTCATTCATTAACTCATGCAAAAAGACCCACATGGATGTTACCTCACATGTGGAACAAAGCCTTTTTTTTTTTTGCACAAGCCAGCACACACACCCTAGTCATTTCTGATACATGCATACTTTAAATACAGGCGAACTATTTTGTAATTTTCATTTAAAAATCCTGGAAGATGGTATATAATTAATTCATTAAGTGCTTTATTGCAGTCAGGGTTGAGGTGGATCTGGAGCCTATCCCAGAAACAGTGGGAATGAGATAAGAATACATCCCAGATGTAACATACAGAGCACACATATTCACACACAGAGCACATGAGCATTCGAACGCACAAAGACATGGGGAAAACTTGTGGGATTCCACACTGACAAAAATCCAAGCTCAGGATTGAACCAACGACCTTAGAGCTGTGAGGCGGCAACGCTACCCCTGCCCCACCCACTGTACATAATGTGTCCCAAAATACTTCTGTTTTTCTAACTTTGTGAACAATCAAATCAGCTGACGTTTGAGATTCTGGTGCACTTTTAGAGCAGGTGTGGGTGGTCCCAAAAGGGCCCTTGAGGACACCATCCATATTACAGTGCTCAGCTAGCTCGCTAGCTCATTTAGCTCCTGCAGTAATATACTCTCCTTGCATCTGTAGCTTTTTAATCCATTATTTTGTTCATAAACCTACTCAGCTAGCTAGCAATTTAGCTATTATGTTTAGCTAATCCAGCTCTCAACTAGTTAACTAGCAAGTTAATGCTAGTTACTCTGCTTTAAGTAACATTTTCTTTTATATATTTCAGCATGATACAAAAGAGCAAGGTAGTAGTGTGATATTTCCAGTGTTCAAAAGATTTCACATGGTTTGTAAACCTGTTTTTATGTATCATAATTTTTGCTAGCTTATAAGCAGAATGCTAGCAAGCAGGCAAGTCGTAGCTACTGTATGTTAAGTTCTATCAAAACTATTTGTAATACTGAAACAATTTATCAACCAAAGAGACAGTACCATAAAATCCTTTACAATTTAGTTTTAGGTTTCTAATTGATACCCAGCACTGCCTACCACATTCTCTAGCTACCATTACTTTCGCTATGTTACAGATTCTAATACAAAGTACAAAAAACTGTATTTTACTGTGATAGATTATTTGGATGCAGTATTTTGTGTTTTATTTTGCTGTAGTTACATTTAGGCTGCTGTGTATTACATATCTAAATACATTTTGATGTATATTGGCTTGCCTCTCTCAGCCCCTTAGAGATAGCTTGGCTAGCTTAACAAGCAGGGTTCATTTTAATCTACACAGAGCCGCCCGGTAGGTCCCATCCCCAATGTTAAATGCCACCACAGTCCCAGTGATAGTGATAGTGAAAGCTCTAGACATAACACTGCTGACTTTGTTTAGAATTCCGATTGTCATTTTATCGCCTTCCTTAGAACAGTGCCTCTGCGATAAAAATGGTGCGACCCATAACAACGACGCAGCGAACACCCCTTTCTCATCGCCCCGAGTTACAGAAAAATAAATTATGTTTCTATTATTGGCTTCTCAAAGTTATTTAAGAACACATCAACACACACTTGGCTAGTTTACATAGTGAGTTGTGTATCTGAATGCAAACACTCAACAACTCGGCTCAGTGAGATTTACCGGTAAGGTCTGATGAGTCATAAGTGACAAAATGTTTACTACAACCTAATCTGCTTCAGATCTCATAACGCATAGTTGGCAAGATAAAAATAAAGGGTATTTTAGGATAGTTCATTATGCAGACACAATTGTCATAGCAGTGATACTTTGTATAAGATAACTATTTATGACATTCTTAATATATAGGATTAACAGCATGCTAGGCAGAAGTGGGCTTTTAGCACATTACTTTTACTTAAGTAACCTTTTTGAAAAATGTTACTTTTATTTAAGGGTTAAGCTACTTTTTGCACTTGAGATTTGTAGACAGAAAATGTACTATTACATTGAAGGTCACTGTGGTCTTCCACACATTGAAGGTCTTTCTGTGGTCTATTTACACTTTTTCCACTTTTCTTCCACATTTTTTGGCCTGTTCTTCCTAAAAAAAAAAAAAAGAAAAAAAAGTAGAGTATACTCTTAACATGTAAAACTTCTCTTAACATCAGCAGTATATTTAAATGAATGAACTAAAATATATGCTGTATGTACATATGTAATGTACTCACTGGTCACTTTAATAGGAACACTTGTGCCCCTGCTCCTCATGTGGCAGCAGGGCAATGCATAAAATCATGCAGATTCAGATCTTCTTACCAAACATCAGAATATGACAAAACAGCAGAAGGCCACATCGAGTTCCACAGACGATATGACAAGGCAATATTTTCCCCCCGCTTCACCTGTACAGTTCTGGCGAACCTGCACACCGTAGCCTGAGACTCCTGTTAGTAGAACCTGAGGTGGTCTTTTGCTCAAGGTTCAACATTTCTGCTCTAAGTGTGGCTATTTGAGTTACTGTAGCTTTCCTGTCAGCTTGAACCACTCTCACTAGTCTCTTCTGACCTCTCTTATCAACAAGGCATTTCTGCTTGCAGAACTTCCGCTCACTTGAATTTTTTTTGTTTTCACACCACTCTGTATAAACTCTAAGAGGTTGTTGTGCATAAAAATCATTTCTGAAATACTCAAACCAGCCTGTTTGAACTATTCCTCCATCACTGATATTACATTTTTCCCTATTCTGATGCTCGATGTGAACATTAACTGAAGCTCTTGACCTGTAGCTACATGTTTTTATGCATTGCTGTGTTGCCACATGATTGGCTGATTGGACAACTGATTGGACATAAGAACTGCTAGCAGTCTATCCACGCTACTCACGAAGCTCATGTTTCCTAAAGTATGGAAGCACTACACTACTCTTTTAGCAGTACAGAAAAAATTTATATTTTGGATAGAACAATCTGTTTAATGGCCACTGGTTTTGTTCTCTGGTTCCTTTAGTTTTCACTACCACAGATGCAGGCCCTTCTCAGTGCTCTCTATCGGACGCTGAGACCCTCATCAGTTCACTGTGTTCTGCCTGTATCTTGGTACATGGCGTCACATAGGCACAGCAGTGTGTCTGTGTGTGTGTGCGTGTGTGTGTGTGTGTGTGTGTGTGTGTTAGCCACTCCAGGCCTATCCTACGGGAAAAAAACTCCCACTTGTGCCTTATCGGCTGTTGACATGCAGAAGTCGGTAAACTTGGTCATGTCAGCTCTGCTGATATGCTCACGTGCCATAGCTTGTGATAAATACAACACTGAAAAAATGCTCAAATAAAATACTTCTCATAACACTTGTCCTATCTAAGAGAGTGAATGATAGCTTGTTATGATTAGCTTTTGAGTTGGTCTGTTACACTGCTTAAGTAGTGCTTCTTAGCACTTTTGCTTTTTATCTCCATTTATTAGTCACTCGTCATAAGCGTTACACAGAGAGTTGTTTTGATCGGCAAGACAGGAATGGCTGGTAATCCTTATGCAGTTGACTAAACAATCACAGTGTCGTTTTGTCAAGCGAGTCCATGACACAGCAGCTTCCCCTGAGCTTTCGCTCGGCCCTTTAAAGCATGCCCTGTGTGACCCTGAGCGCAGGAATGCTAAACCCCGCACAGGAAGCTGCTCAAGTGCTCGGTCATATCAAAGAGCCCAGGTGAGTGACAGGTAAGCCCGAGCCTGAGAAGACATGACCCTCCTGTGCTAAGGCACAATAGCGGCATGCACCTGTGGTAAAGTGTGTGTAAGAGTGCCGAACCCCCCTCCCCAAACCATGCTTAGACTTGACCATGTACCGACACACACACACATATCACACTCCCTGCAGGTGTTCACAGGTATTGTTAAAAGCAGGTAAGCAAAACCATCGCTCTGACACTGGAGGTCTTCACCAGGATGGGGGTGAGGGGCGATGACTTGAAGAACTGTGCTGGAAAAACAGACGGGTGAAAAGAGGACAGTTATTTCGATGAAAAATCATCCTGCAAGACTGTCAGCAAACATTATACCTGGAAACGAATGTATTGTCTTCCTGTCTCCTTGCTGTGGGCTTTTCATGCTACAGAATGCCTTAAATGCTTCTGATATCAACAACAGTAAAATATATCATGTAAATATATGAAAATAATAAACACAATACTGTAAAAATGTATTTTGTAATTTGAAAATGGAACACATGAACTCAAATTCCCACTTCACTTGATAGTCACTTGATAGCATGCCGGTGGTTGATAGCTTATGCTAAAACTAATGCAAGCTATCCTTCAGAAACCATGCTGTTGGTCTTTACTATGCTATATAAAGCCTGATCAATGAAAGTTTTTTCTTTTCTAAAGTAATATTGTACCAGGAACTTTAACTCGATGTCGTTTTCTCCCTGAGCATTAGCAAGAGCTTAACATAGCTTCAAGAGCATAGCAGCCTGCTAGCATTCAGATAACTAGCTACTAGAACAATGTAAATAAAAAATATATATATATATGGAAAAAGTCCCCCAATTTACTGTGGTAAATTGGCAAAAAAATAGGCATTTGCCTTGGTTTAAGACTTGATAGAACCACAATTGTGGATCCTGACATTTTTGCTCATTTTTCTCAAAGAATTGCCAGGAACAGGTGTATTTTAAATTGTACATGGATGACAACTATTCAACTAATATGTCACTTCCGCTGACTGATTTATGGGTTTCTCAGCAATGTGGGTGAATTTTTATGCATTCACAACTACAAACATCTAATAACAACATTTGAAAAATTAGTCCAGTAATACTCTTCCTTTCCTTCCTGACAAGTCCAGGCATATGGATGCACTTGCAAATACATAACAATTCACTTGACACTAGATGAAGTACTTCATTCATAATAAATAATCGTTCTTGTGTGTTATTATTACCATTATTTTCTGATGAAATTGTTGAATATGTTGGTTTGGAAGCACTGGTGCATTGGTTATGAACATTATGTTCATGACAAAATATAAGGTCATAAACATGATGATATAAGCTACAAAAATAAAAAACACAAAAGCATTTGCATTAACAAAAGACATGCTGTTTTTTTTCTATGGTCACAAAAATTCCTCCCCTACCTACTAATAAATGATCCTATGTGGTATTCAAATAATATTAATTTAATAGTTGACCACAATGAATTCCTCAAAACTGCACCTTGGATATCAAATACAATTATCAAAATGCACTTCCTGGGAAGCAGGACCAAATTATTGCAGAGTGACTAAGCACTTGTACTTCGCCCAAGGACAAGCGGAGCCACAGAGCATCTGGAAGATTCCAGTGAGGCTTCTCTCTATCTCTTACGGAGTATGGGAGTAGACTTAGGAGTGTTCAACTCGTCTCAACATCTGCTTGATACAAGAATTGGTCAGGTCCTTGACAGGTATTTTCTGCAAATAAATTCAAATGAATTGAAAATGTCAGGCACTTTTTAAAACTCTTATTCAGACTCTTTCATCAGTGGCCAAGTGTGTGCACTTTGGAGATAAGTATGCATGAATGTCCTATAAAATTCTATTACTATTAGCACACTGAGTAATGGGTGGTGAAGGGATTCGGTATGGACTGGGTCCAATTGTCCCTTTAGTGGAAATCATCAGTCCAGATTAATACAAAGTTCATCTTTATACTCATATTTCTATACTTTGTTTTTTCCAAGATGACCCCGCCCCCATCCACACACATGATCCCACTGAATGGTTTGATGAGGATGAAAATTTACCAGATCTTAACCTAGTGGAAACTATGGGAAATGTGTTTGACAGAGCTCAAGAACCATCATCAAACTCACGTTGAATATTGTTTGGAACAACAGTGCTTCATCCAGTAGAGTTCCAGAGACTTGTTGGAATCTATGTCAATGTGTCCTTGTGGCTCATGTTAGCCCAACACCCTACTAAAAAAAACTATATGCTGTTATTTCCTTTAACTTGTCACCTGTCTGTATGTTTCCCCCAAATGTTTGTAAGTGGATGGATGTAAAAACCGAACCAAATATTTGCAACTGTGACATCTTATTGAGTCTCAAGTACCAGTAGTCCAAGAGTAGTTTGTAATTGTGTGTGTATATACACCACTCTGAAGGAACACCCAGATTTCAACAAATCATTTAAGGGTCCAAGACCTTCCAGGTGTGAGGCTGTCACTATAAGTGTGCTTCCGCCCCCACCCACGTCAGTCTACCCAGTCTGGCCAGATAGCATTACCAGTGCCTGGGGGATGTTTATGCTGAGAGACATGGATTTTCACTGATAGTTACCAGGTTAAAGCAGAGTGAATTTACCGTGTAACTGTTGCATGTTGCCCTGCAGGAATCATCTATACTCCAAGTCCCAATCTAAGCATGGATGAATGGAAAATTAAGCAAATACACAGCCAGTCTTCCAGTCAGAATATTGAAAGTTGAAAATATGGACGATGATAATGATGATGATGATGATGGATGACTAAACATGCAAACGAGTCAACAGAAATAAGGTCTGTTTTTTCACTGCATAGATATCCTTCCTATTCCTTCACAAAGAGCAAAGTACAGTGATCAGACAAAGATGAGGCATATGGCAGTTGTATTCAGACATACAGGACAAAAGCAAGACCCAGCGGGAGATGAACAAAGATAAATATCCTTGTAAGAGTGAGATAAATGGAAGTGGAATGTCCTTGCTCCCTCCTCCCTCATTCAGAGAGTGAGCGTAGCCACTAAGCCCCTCTTGGTGAGCTTGTCTATACCTGTCTTAAGCCTCTACAGCCCTGGGTAGCTTGAACCGCTTGAGAAGAAATGGGCTGCACTATCTTGTAGGCCCTATCAGAGCTGATGGTGTCATCACTGTCTGGAGATTAAAAGCGGCTGAGCTGGCGACACTGGAGACTTGGAGCTTAGGGCACAACGGTGAACAATAAGATAAAACCACGGTTGATGCCGATGATTCATCAAGGTTTTTCAAACTGGCAGGCGAAGCTACCTGATTGCCCTTCGGACAACCTGATCTCGGAAAAAATTCCATGGAACAGTAACAAATGAGGGGAATCTATGTAAGAAATCCAATGACTTTGCATTCCCATGAATACTGAATCATGGCATTTAACTGGTTTTCTTTACAGAGTCTTAAGACATTTATAGTTGATTAAAATCAAGAAACCATAACAGCAAGGCCCTAGCAGCAAAATACATTTTATTATGTACTTGTCCGAACTTGAAATGCAGATTCATCCTTCATAAACGGTTCCAAACCTTCCCATACCACCATTCCAGCTCAAAAAAAATTCCCCCAAATGCTGCACTACAGGGTAAAACTCCCATTCTGCCTGAGATGGCAGGTGACTCAGTGGATATGAGTGGTCGCATCTTGGGTCCTGCCTCCTTCGAAGATGAAAAGAGCAAGGCCCCTGTGCAGGAGCCGGTATCATGGGGAGTGTAGCTCAATGGAGGATGTGATGCAGGCGATAAGGGAGTTGCTTGGTTCAATGCCAGGCTGCTTTTTGCGTATGCTGGTATTCGTGACTGCTCTCTTCGATGCCAGGGCTGACTGGCTTTAGGTGGTGGGTGATTGGGTTTTCCTCAACAGGTATGCTGATTAATGGCAGATAAGAATCTATTTCGAGAGGCGAGTGACAAACATGTTCTGGGAAGATGGTTGTTAGGTGGCTCAGCATGGTGTATATCTCCAAGAGTGCATCACAAGCTAGAGTTATGTAATTATAATGAAGAAGAGGAGAAATTATAATGACTTAAACGTTCTGGATTGGCAATGTAGATGCGTACACTCTAAGGACTGTAACCTAAAAGAAATGTAAACAGAACCAAAAAATTTGTTAGAAAATATCACAAGTTGTACAAAACATAGCTAACTGCATGAGCAGGATTAAAAAAACAGTTCCAAGCAAGTCCATAGTTAAGAAAAGTTACGAGTGATGTAGTTGAGGTTGAGGAATTACCAGAATTTCCACACCATGCTAACAGTGCTAGGATTTCTACCTTTAACTCTGGGGATTCCCCCTCCCCCCCGCATATTTCAGTGTTTATAAGGGCATAGTAGTAGCATTAATATTTAACAAACCAAAAAAAAAAAAACCTCTTCTGGTTTAGGCCACACCCATTTTAAATCTGAATACAGATATGGTTATTTGGAGCAATACACAGATACAGATAGTGTAATTACAATACACCCCTACTGTCTAGCAATATTTATGGCATGGTTTACATCACATATTGAGCAAGTCAGCCACGCTTGCTTAGTGTAAGTGATCTACAGCTTGGTGTTTCCAAAACAGGGTTTAAGCAAATCAAGACAAAAAAAAATAGTCCCAATCTAGGACCTCGACTCTTTAGCGCTGCATAAAAACCTGGCCTAACAGCTGCCTCTCAAATGCCCACCCAGCGGCGAGTGCTTACTATAGGACACCCTGAGCCAAAACAGCTTCTCTTTCTCATATCTGCCCCCCTCTTGTCCTTCAGATGGGTGTCAGGAGCAGGTGTTAAGAGCCAGAGGAAGGAATTTGACGTACTGAGGGCAGCAGGGCAGCGGGTGTGAGATGACGGCTCTGTCACTGATGTCAGTTTCGCTGGTCTGGACTTGGATGTAACACAAGCTAAAGTGGACTGAACAGATGATTGCAGTGTGAAGGAAAGATTCATGGTTGAGTTTGTATGGACAAGAAAAAATGGCTTCATTGGATGGTTTTAATTAGCAAGAGACAAGTCTCTCCTGTCACTCTCTTGTGGGTATATATA
>JAQMYM010000018.1:14026365-14044157 GCA_030014255.1 Parauchenoglanis ngamensis
GAGAAACAACAGTCCATCATTATCCAGTCTCTTTTAAAGTCATAAAAATAAAGAAATAATTGAATTAGAAGGTGTCCCCAAACTTTTGACTGGTGGTGAACATCATGATACAAACTGCCAGCTATGAAGTATTGTTAAAAAAAAAAAAAAATAAATAAATAAATAAATAAATAAATAAATCATCATTTATTTATTGCCTACAAAACTAACTGCATTTAAAAAAAAATATTTTTTTTTTAAATACAAATATGTCTTCAAATATGGCACACGGCATGAAATGCGTAAAAAGTAAAGATAACGATGCAATGAAATCTTTCTACTTGAAAGAAAAATACTACAATGCGTAGTAAACAGTAACAAACTAAACTACTTTTTTTCTTAAATAGTACTCCCACGTACAGTTTGTGCAGTTTTATAAAGGATTGAGCTGTAAGTTTCACTTGGAGAATCTGCTACAGTTCTTCCCGTCCCTTTGACTGCCGCACTTGCTCCTTTTTTTTTTGGTTGCAGCAAAACCCAGCAGACTTCATAATGTTTTTTGGTAATCTGTTGCTTTCTTTACTGACATACAAACAATTTCTCAAATACAAATTATATTCAGGGACTGTAATGTTTGGAAATCTAAAATGTTTTTGCACTGACTCGATAACGCAGAATTCATCAAATAAATATTTACAGCAGCATTTATTGCGCTTAACAACAGGGTGCCTGAATCTTTTGCAAAGTACTATATTTTTTAAATTAACACTGGAAAGGAGGAAAAAATTCAAGCGGTAAAAAAAATCTGACTTTTGAAAGTCATAAAGAAAATTTTTTTTATCTGATATTGATAACATCATATTGTCCAGAAATACTCAGAGTTTAACTTACCAATCAATTGCTACACTTGCAATTTGTTTAAAAAAAAAAATCAGTTGTCTATTAAATTAATATAAAAAAAAAACCTTTTCCCTACCAGTACCAGTAGAAAAATTCATATTTTTCTAAACGCCACATGTACGCGAACATCTGTTTCATATTAGAACAGGGATAGAACAACATTTAACCACACAATTTCAGCGCTAAATTTCTTATCCTTCTCTCGACTCATCCTTAGGAGGCACCTTCCTAATAATCGTCACGTACAGAATGTATTTGTTCTGTTTGTTTTTCTTGCGCCTATCTCGGCCTTCACCGTGCATGTGGGCGTTTGGACAACTGATTTCAACCCATCTCCTATTGAGTCCTTCTCTGCTGTCTGGAGTGGAAAAACACCTCACACAGAGACAGATAGCTGATTCCAGTTCACTCTGAAACCACCCCCTCTCTCTCCACACACACACACACACACCCCTCTCTCTTTACAACTGAGCTAATTACTGAACGGCAGCATGAAAAGGAGATCGTGCTAATTGGTGATGAGGGATCCATTTAAGCATCTCTCAGTTCTGAGCCTAATTAGAAGGGAAAAGTTAAAACAGCCGGTCAAACCGTACAGCTCTCTGAAACCCGAGACTGAAAGGAGTGTGTGTGAGCGGCCGTGTGTGCAGCTCTAAATGGATTGGTCTTAAAAAGTAATAAACAAACACAGAAACGTTTTAGAGGAAAATCCTACCACCGTACCCTGAAAAGGAAGAAAAGTTTACGGTGCCACAACACTCTTCAGTACTATTATTAATTCGATCTTACTGTACGTGAAACCCTGAAGAGAACAGCGCGCTAATCTAATCCAACCATCCGATCTTATAAGATGCCTGTGACTAATTTACTGCTCTGAGCTACGTGGAACGTTGTGTTCAGTGACACCCTGCAAAGACTCCAAACCATTTCCCAGAAGTGGGGTAATATCTATATTTTTATATATACTGTAGCTGGAAACACATTCAAGTCTAATCTAACATCATGACCACGCCCCCCTGTCAGGCGTAAAAATGCAGATAACCCAGGCTACTCTCTTAAAAATAAGGGTAGGAGAAAAGGTTCTTGTCACAGTAACGCCATTTGATTGCTGTTGCCATAATAAACTAATCATATCCACCATAAAGTGGATTCTTCTACACGATGGTAACATTTCTGGTGTGGGGACAAATTTATTAAAATCTGAGCCCACAGCAGAATGTTTAAAGATCGATAAAAAAAATTTTTTATCTCATAGGTAAGCTAGAATATTCATTAATTAGTATTAATTATTAAAGCTAGAATATTAATATTAATCAGTCACCAGTACAGAGTGCTAATGTTGCCAACAAGGAAATCCTAGCAGACAGAAAAAGGAAACCACAAAACCCTGAGTGTATGGAGGCGCATGAATCATCCATAAGTATTCGGACATCACCGTCAGTATAGTTTTTGTTATTTAATATGCGACCAGTGTAAATATGAAAAAATTTCATAAGCCTAAATAAAAATGATAAGAAACATTATACAGAGAATTATTATTCCCAGGTGTCATTACATTACAAGTCATTCATCTTGAAGATTTCATGCTGCAAGTAGCAATCGTGGTGAAGGTGAAGGACTAGCTTATGCATCTCAATGTCAACATCAATAAACACCACAGGAAAAAGCTGAAGATCTTATCTTACACAGCCATATCTGTTCGACTGCTTCAATAATATAGGTGAACATTTCATGGATCATGGATTAAAGGTGCAGTATGCAAAATTTCTAATGATCAGGAAGGTAAGACAGAAGTCAACAGTCACTTGAAAAGAGTTGCAGGACGACCTGAAGGCAGCAAGAACAACAGTAACACAATAAGACATGCCGTGCAATCACATCCTTTCTTACAGCGCACACAAAACACCTCTGTTAAAAAGGAAGCACGTAGACAAATGTCTTTTGAAACTATGTACTCTGGTCAGACGGAACAAAGTTAGAGCTCTTTGGCAATAACTGGAGCAAGAAGGGATACAGATGTTTATGATCGACGTCACTACACTAGAGTTTCCAATCGTAGATGCATAATTTGCAAAAACATTATTTAAATGCATATCATTTGTATACCTCATTAACTGGATATTAAATTAAATGCCTTGAAATCAGTTGCTTTTGAGACAATGTTTACATGGAATTTCTCCATTTTCCTTTTGGGATAGCATTACAGAATTTCAGATGTGAGAACTTTTTCACTTCTGGTTGAGGTAGAGAAACACATCTTCATAGCTTTCAGAACTTTATACAGTAGAAAGCTTGTCTCAGGCCACCACACAGTCGTCAGAAGCCGTGGAGGTGGTTTTTCAGATGATTTGGGTAAAGCAATATTTAGCAAAATTGGCATGAAAACACTTTTTTTTTGCATTTAAGTCACGTGACCTGACACGAAGGGCAAATGAATGTTCTACCTTTCTGAAAGAGAGCGCTCTGTACGAGCGATCATGACAGGAGAAACTGTAGCAAAGTGGAGAAAAACGCAGCTTTAATCCTGTAACATCCCTTAATGGAAATACAGACCAACTGCAATTGTGCTTTTTGCCTTTTTTGAATTTTTTTAAATCGCTTCTATTTTGAGCAAAACTGCAATGGAAACCCAGCTCGACATGAGGAAAAAAACTCGGTTTCAGGTTTATGAAACCTCACTAATTTTCATTGTAGAACATTTAGAGCAGCGTTGTGATGATTTACATTTCCAAAAAATGGACCAATCTGTACACGTGGAACTGAAAGACGCCATCAAACGCTTTATATGTTAAACATCAAAGAACAATGTTAATAGAAGAAGCTACAAGGCTATGAACGAGAACAATGCACTATCAGCTAGTTCTGCTCTGTGAATGTGTGTGTGTGTGAGACAGAGCGAGCTACCCAGCTGGAATAACTCCACTGAAGGACCTCCTAACTGATAAGAGTCCACAGCTGCAGGACCAGAGCAGATGGGCAGCTCCAGAGCTGATCCACAGGTCCACAATTAGCTGCGCTATCCATCAACGGATCACTAATGAGGGGGGAGGTTGCAGAGGCTCAAAGCCCCCCAGGAAATCCCCAACATTCAGGGTCCTGCAGGAGAATCAAGCCTGATGACTGTCACCGGCTCACAGAAGAAAGGGTCCCTGAAGTTTGACACTTACAACGCTTTAATGAGTTTATCCGTGAAAAGCACGGACTGGTTCGAAATAAGTACCGGAAACATCCTCTTAAAGCTCCTAAACATTTATGATGTTACCCGTCCACCGATAGCAGTATTAAATATGACCTTTTTTTATTACAGGATCAATAAACAATCTAAAAAGTTTATTTATTTACATGGATTTTTACCAAAACATCATGACACCAAAAACTACATTAAACGGTAGAGAGCACTACATTGACCACTTTATCATTTAAATGCCTGCATTTTGGTTCATTTGCTTCAGTAAACATACAGTAATGGTTTTATTAGAAAACACTGTGGACCAATCCAACAATAATTTATCTTTTTTTTTAATTCTATCTAATTAATGCAAAAGGAAGAGGTCAAAAATGATTTCATATTTCTCTCACGCCGTTTTGTTTTACGGATAAAAAAAAAACCCCAAACAAACTATTAGCCATTAAATGACTTAAGGGTTTAAAAATTTTTTTTTTTTAAGAACAGTTTGCCCAAAACTTAAACAAGTATTCCATTACACCCTTCATTTAATCACTGATTAATTAAAAAAAAAAAAAGAAAGAAAAAAAAAAAGAAATCACACCTTTCTTTTTGGGAAGAATGTCAATATGGGGGTGCCAAAATTTTTGACTGTCAGAGAACGTCTCATTATCAAGCTTATGATAGACATCGAGTCAGTTATGATTGATTTTCCCTCTATATATTTCTGCATTATTAAGATAATAATGATACAACATATTAATCTACCATTAACTGGATTATTGTAACCTGTCAAAATACATCCACATCTTTTTTCCCCGATCTAAAAACTCCAGAATAAGAATAAAAAAAATTATTTCACAAAGCAATTTGTGAAAAACGACATATGTGAACTGCTATCCACAATAACAATCCGTCCAGATGAAATCTCGTCTCTGATCAGCGCACCACAGTTTCACACCACTGCATAACACTCTTTTTGTTCCGTCATGGACCACACCAAATTTCCTACACCTCTGCAGATGAGTGATGCAAAGGAGTGCTAGACAAAACCACAGTGGCCTTTTAATTTAACTCGTTGGCGAACCGGGCTGCCGTTAATGGCCGTTAGTAAGAGTTGTTTGACGTTCCCAGGCCCTCGTGTGAGGCGTTCTATCAGGCTGGTGTTGACTCGGTCAGGGGATTCTCGCAGCTGAATGTCACTTCGCCCCTGTGATCAGGCTCGCAGTCTTCTCCCTTCTCTCCCACTCAGATAGAGAGAAAGAAAGAGCGAAGGAGAAGTCACAGCTGCACTCTGCTCGCTCTCGCGCTCCTTCCCTCACTCGTTTTCTGAATGTGAGCTACTAATCACTCACGACGCTCCCACCATCAGCACCATAAACATTTCTTACAGTTCAAAGGAAGAAAACACATTAAATATATTTATATATCAGTATCTGATGCTTTATGTTCTTGGAAGATCACAAAGTATAAACTTCACAAGTATGTTATTTACATACAAAAAGATTTGGTTCCTGCTGTAGAAACATCTCCATTGATTAGGCTTTTCCGATCCAGTCAATTGACACAGAAACAAACGGCTTAATCAAATCTATCCTTAATTTATTTCTTTTTTCAATTTCAGATTTTCCATCATCACTATTATTGAGATACAGACCTAAATATTCCACAAACGTTGTGTTATCATGGAAATTCTTCAACTATCATGGCATCATGAGATTTTAGACAAGAGTTCAACGGCAGAGAACAGAAAAATGCGGGTTTAATTGGACGCGTCATCCACACAGAAAAAGCTCAAGCTTTAACTTCTGACCAAATCGAATACCAGAGGATTATCTGTAACTCTGTAGGAGCCGTGTTAACGGTGTAGGATTTCGGTCCACAGGAGGTGATTTAACACTTGTTTAAGCCCTGAAAAAAATAAAAACAAAAAATGAAGTACCAGTTCAAAGCAGTTACTCCAGAATGTCACTGAACATCTTTCTCTTCTTCGATTCTCCCGTCTGAAGCTCCATCCAGGCCCCGCGTCTCTTCTGGAAGTGCGCGAGGCCGAATTTCGCCCAGACGTGGCGCGCAAACTGATCCGAGCGCAGCTGAGACTCACTGGGGACTGAGAGAAAACATGTGCACGGATTATTACAGCTTATTTACGTATCTACGGCGCATTATCCATGTTTATCATGTTACCTTTGATCGCGATCATGCCAGAGAACACCTAGATAAAATGTAGGTCGGCCAATTAGCTGGAAAACCGGAGCATGAAGGCAGAAAGACGTTTCAAATTCAAAATAAAAGCCATAAAAATGCAGGTTATGGACTAGAAATGATGTCAGTGTGCAAATGTGCGCATCCCCTTACAACAAAATCAAGCAGACATGTATAGAGTGAAACACTTGGGGGCTTGCGGTTATAGGAAAATGATCAGTGGAGTTGTAAGATGTGGCCCAATGCAAAGCGTAGTTACCTTAGTTAGCGTAGTCAATTTGACAACAATTCAAATTTTTCATTTATTAATGAACCAAACTTTCACTTTCATCTGTTTATAGTCATGTTATGTCTGAGAAACTAGTTCTGTATATGTACTGAGAATAAAACACGACAGGAATGGTGTCAATCATGTCCCAATATACAGGCCATGTAACACCTTTTTACCAGCAGGAACAAGATAGGTGTGTGGAGAGATTTGCATATTCATATAATCTGCTGAGAGAAACAGAAAGCCACAATGCAACTGCAATACTTTTACTCCTATTTTACTCTTCTCAGGCTCGGACACTGAACCTTTGCCAAAGTGCTAGGCTTTTTCTGCTTGAAAACATGACAATCACCAGAAATCCAGGAAATACTGACTCCTCCTTGCAATTAAGTTAAAAAAAAATGCATATTTTGTTCATCCATTAATCCAAGTGTTTACTGTAGTATTTGTAGTGATTGTTTCTCCATCATTTGTTTGTTTTTTAAATAATTACATCACTTCAGTTTGAATGATCGCGATCTCGGACATTACGCGCCATCTTCTAGTGGTTTCATTAATGGCCCGCGTTAGCCTTAGGAAAACTTTTCTGAAAATTCCTATTGTGAGCCTAAGTATGAATCTTGTAACATGAAAATTTTTTTATGTGCATTTGTTTCGGTGTATTTCTTTTTTCATGTGCATAAAACTGTCCCGTCATTTATAAAATCCGTCGAGGGGAAAAAAAAAAAAGCACAAATTCCAGGTGATTTTAACTGACGGCAGATGGCAGATCTGATATTGAAACGTTATTGACATAATATATGACTATAGAAAGATGATTGCTTTATTCGCTGCTGTATGGTGATCAGATTATGCGTAAGTGGCTAAACCCTACTAACAGTCTTTGGTTAGCTCACCCAGCTGCTCTGCAATGCTCTGCCTCTGACTGATGGTGGCGCTGCTCCACACAGCCTCCAACAGACGACTGCCGTATCTGGAGCAGGCCAGCTGAGTGTAGAGTCCCTGCGTAAGTGAGACAGAAATGAGAGACAGGTTTATATTACTGACAAAACTGTGGTGTTCATTAGAGTCCCTGCAGTTTCACTGTCTCACCTCAAGCTTCCTCAGGATCTTCCCTTTGCCTTTGTCGCTGGAGAGCGTGATGAGGGCCTGGAGGGCATGGCTGCCCGTCTGCTCCGTGCCCAGGCTCAGCAGCTCGGCTGTGCTCAGGCTGTGCAGGCTGTTCATCAGCATGGAGCGGTCTTTAAAGCGGGCCAGCGCTTGGACCAGGCGCGAGCCGTGGTAGCAGATCGAGAGGGGGCGCTGCGGAGGAGAAACACTGTCCTATCAGACCATCCTAATCTCAAGGCTAGCTGCTGAAAAACAGGTGCGTGTCTGCAAACACGCTGTTCCAGCAACATGGTTCTTCAACAAAACACACAGGCAGCAAATACATTCTACTCATATCTGTGAATGGAGATGAGAGTCTGAACACCACAAAGGAAATTCCTCTAAAATGAATAAATAAATCAAGACCAATAGCAAGGCCGACAATCATCTCAATTACGTGAGCATTTTTTTAAAAAAAGAAATAAAACAACAAGGACTACAATTATAGGAAAATAATCAACTTCTCCCTTGTGAACAAGTGTTTTATTCCTTTAATGCCACATCATTTTTATTAATTAAAGAGTGATGTACTTTTTATCCATTTATAGTTACATTTAACGTTATGGAACGCTATTATGTGAAACAGTTCCTGTTACTTCTTACGTTATACGAGTAATAAACAGTTGTTCCATCAACAGCCTTTCTTTTTTCCCTCTCTCATGAAGTTACTAAGACAAAAAGAAAATAAAAAATGCAGCTCATCATGTTGCACAAAGTACAAATCCCTCCATCTTGAAGAATTCCCTTTGAAGGAAAATGCAATACCAGCTTTACCAAGAGCTGACACTGGAGACTCCTTCCGTTTATCGTTAAACCGTCTCAGCAGAGAAATCCCCACCATACACTTTATGTTAAATGTGTTTATGTAAATAATAGATAAAAGAACTTCCATTTGATTTCATACAAAATTTTACTCACATAACACTTTCCATTCAAGAAATTCATTCTTGAATCTGAATACGCTCTTTTCATACGGTGTGTTTAATTTTTGTATTTTTTTTTTTTGTCTGCATCATTCCGACTGAAATCTAAAACAAAACTGCACTTGCTTTTAGAACTGTTTCCTGGAAGTGAACTCACTCTTTGGACCCGACTGCATTTACAGTCATACCTTTTTTCTTGACCCAGTGTTTGACATTTGTGTCAGGTTTTTAATAAAAGCAGTTTGATGTGCAGTGAGGTGTGCGGTACCTGAGGAACAGCGTCGCCCTCTGCTGCCTCTGTGTTGTAGTACACCTCGTAGGTCAGTAAGGACAGGAAGAGAGGGAGACAGGAGAGGTGTCGCGTGGAGGGCTCGCTGCAGTGAAAAGCCTGCGAGGAAATCCGGTTAATGCTGTTTAATGCATGAAAACAGATATTTAAAATTTACTAAAACACCACAGCCACAGGGCGGTCCATGATTTATTGGTATGGCCTCTTAATTATCATGCTAAAATTTGCCTTGTTCATAAAGCCAGTGTTTTAAAATAAAATAAAATAAAATAATAAATAAATAAATAAATATCAGGTCATTTAAAATCTTAATAAATAGAAATACATATAAAATATATAATAGAATATAACCCATATACACAACGGTAACAATAATTACTATACAAACTATTTGTTAATAAAAAAGTGAAAATATAAATTACTATGACAATTATACTATCTAAATAATAATAATAGAATCATTTAAAATTTTACATGATTAGACAACCAAACAAATAAAGAATATAACATTTGCATACACAATAATACAATTTTGCAAATTAGAAACAGATGCCCCACCCCTTATATTACATGATGCTATAAACTGCACATATACATGTTCAATACAAAGACTTTTCACTGATATAACTTTAAGCTTGTGCACATTAATTAATTTCACTGATAGGACTTAAATCACAAAATGTCTTGAAGTAAAATACATGGCAAATATATACCAGTAATAAAATGTAAACATTTCAATAGCCTTAAAAGCGTGTATGCTATGAAGGCTTCTCTGAAGTGATGCAGTAACTGAGTATCACCTCTAGGAGGAGCTGCAGCATGTCAGCCTGCTTCTCCTCTCGGTGCACGCAGCTCTCCACCAGCTGCACTATGACCCCCATGTGCCCCGCCGCCAGGATCGCCTCGAACCCGGGTGCCAACTCGTCAAACACCTTCAGAAACTGAGAGAGAAACAGAGGTTTAGAAAGCACTGAAGCGTGTTAGAAGACACTTGACGATAAAGACAACACCGCTTGGTCACGCTGATGTGCTCTGTGTAGAAATCTGAACTGCCGCTACACACCACTTTGTAATTAACCGAAGCTGCTATCAGGGTCTGGATGGTGTAGTTTGCAAACGGATGAAGCGCCAGAGGCATGAGCTGGTTCTTCAGGTGGGTCTTGTAGGTGTCTCGAAGCAAAGCTTTATGGGAGAACTGAAACACTGTCTGGATGAGCCGACTGCATGACTGGTCCTTCAGAAACACCAAGAGGGGGCTGTAAAAAGAGAGAGAGAGAGAGAGAGAGAGAGAGAGAGAGAGAGAGAGAGAGAGAGAGAGAGAACGGCAGAATGATACAAGACAATGTTAAGATTCCACCGCATTGATCCATCGACTAATCTTATCCATCTGACGCATTTTAATTTCCTTCTATCAATGTGTGCAATACATTCATACATCAACCCTGATGTCCTCCATCCATCCATCCATCTCAGCCACCCATCCATCTACCGTATCCCTCTATCCGTCAAACATGTTGCTATATCCAAATCCTTTCATCTGTCCAAACCCTCCATCCATATAATCATCCATCCATCCAGTTATTAACCAACCCATTTATATGTTATTAACCAACCCATCTCTCAGGCTAATTCACCTATTAAATCATATCCATCTGCCTGACCCATTTCCTTTTATCCATATGTACCATTTCTCCCATTTATCAGCCCATTCATTCTCATCCTTCCTCATAGGTTCTATCTATCCATGAGAACATTCCACCCACCTGTACCATCCACCCATCCATTCTATTCTATGTCCCTTGCATCTATCCATTTTGCCCATATGTCCCATCCATCCATCCCATTTGTCCTTTCCATCCATCCAATATATCCTATCCATCTGTATGTCCCATCCAGATGTCAATTGTATTCATCCATTACATCAATCATTCCATCTATCTATATGTTCCATCCATTCAACTATATAACGTGTCCATTCCATCCATCACCAGCATCCATCCATCCAATATATCCCATCTATCATTCCATCTGTCTACATGTCCCATCCATCTATCAAATCAACCTGTCCCATACAGAGGTCAAGGGTATCCATCCATCCTTCCATCCCATCAAGCATCCATCCAACAGCACCCATCCACCAGTTCTCACATCAATCCATCACTTAACCCTATCTTTCCATCCCAGTGTTATTTTCCTTCTGTCCATATGCACCATTATTTTATCCATCCATCCATCCTGACCTGACTCCAGCAGCTGAGCTCAGAGACGTTAGGTATCCCATGATGCCCTTGTTAAGTTTTTTGCCTAGAATGGGTCTCTTCCTGTGGCAGATGGTCAGTAGGGTCTGGAGTACAGTGCTGGCAGTGGGATTGGTGGAACAGACTGAGACAGCCAGGAAAAAACAGAAAAAAAACCATGAGTGCACGATCTCATCTACATTCTGTCATACTTTAGTAAAAAAAAAATCTTGTAGTAAATGTCAGGATAATGGACTCATTTTGTGACATTTTGTTAGATTATGACTCATAAAATAGGACCACTTTCATTAGTGATTTCTGATTGCCATCACATGTATTTTTTTTCATGATCAATTCTATGCCACTCACCATTAACATTTTCCATCAGAGACTCTGAAAGGTACTTGAACTCCCACCAGAATGATGTTGGTGCTTCAAAGTCTGTCAGCTCAGGTTCTGCTTTCTTCTGCTTTTTAGCTATAAATAAAAAAAAGACATTCTTCCATTTTATTTAAAATTTTTGAGCAGTACTCTGAATAATGGCTAAAAGACTGATCTAATCATGGCATAAGTCTGACCTTTTGTACAAATCAGAACCTGGAGTTGGTACGAATTTGCTTCAATTTAAATAGTGATGGAGAAATAGTGCAGAATCGTGAGCATTGAAGAAAGTTTCCTTTTGATTTCATTTTTTTTTTCACGAATCTAAAACTTTGTTTATTTCCAGTTTCAGATAATAAAAATATAGATTTTCAATGTGCTCTAAGACTTTTGGACCTCACTGAATCTCTAATAAAGCGTGCAACCAACAAAAACTAAAACTATTAAAAATATTTAGTTATGAATTGGTCAATTTTACAGATAAATACACAATAATGATGGCTGTACTTAGACATGACAGACTCAGATCCCCACCTGGACGTGCATCAGACTGCTCCTGAGCCGAACATCCTGCGAGCACGTGTATAAGCGTTCGAAGCACATGAGATCCATGAGGGTCTTTGATGAAGTCTACGATATTCTCTCTCACCACTCGGCACACAGTTAGCACCTGATCCTCAAGCGTCCCACAATTCTCGGCCTCTGGTTCTTCTTGCTCATTTCCGGAGCTGCTTTTCTCTTCGGAATGGCCGTCTTCTACAAGGAAAGACAAAGTCCATCAGTTTGACCTTGGCAAACCCAGGATAGTGAGTAATCAGTGTCATAGTGATTAAACTGACCTTATATCGCTCACTGTTATCGATCATAGATGCAGTATTGATTGTGTTTTTCTTACCTGTCCACTTGGACATCTGCTTGATGGCAGTTTCTATCACATGACCCCCACATCTGTCACATGACACAGTTTTAAACTCGGATCCTGTTTCTCCGCCCAGCTCGGCCAGAATCCCTGCCACCTGTTTGGGGCTGGCCAATGAGAGAAGCTTCTGGAGAGCCAGACTGCCAGTCATATCTGTAGTGACAAGGCCAGCTTGTCCCTTCACCTCTGAGAGGACATTTTCAACAAAAAGAGCTGAGGAGAAAAAACAGGGAATTAAAAAAATTATAACGTATATTATCAGGCCTGTAAATGATGTTAGTACTCAGTTGAGCATAAGTATATAGGCAAGATCTGGAATGAAACGCTGCAGGAAAAAAACTGAAACAGAAGTATTTCTTGCTATAACAGTGCCAGTATTTTAAGACACGACCTTGGCATTTATTTTCTCTCTTACCTCGCTCTTCATCATCAGTAAACCCATCGCTCAGTCTCTCACTCACGCGACGAAAATAGCCCACAGTCATCGCATCCAGACGCTTCCTCTTTCCTCCTTCCTCACCACGGCTGTTGCTTCCTCTTCCTCTTCCATTTCCTGCTCCTTTACTCTGATCAGGCTTCTTTTTCATCCTCTTCTGCCCTTGTTCACCAAAATGCTTCTGACCTTTTGCTCCCATTTTCTCCACCATCTCTCTCTTATCAGTGTATCACAGTAAGCAACATGTGCTCAGCTTCTGGGATGCACTCAGTTGCACTTCCAGTTTCCTCTAGCTCGCTGTATCTGAAAGATCAATGCAATTAATATTAATAGAGAGTAACAGCAATCACACTATTACATTAATTCTCTTTAAAGCACAAATCCACATATCAGTTCCTGTTCCTGCAATGGTGTTCGACTACCTGCTCATGGTGCTGCCAGTGGGATTAAGCCGTCAGTTTATCTTTTAACTACAGAAAGTGATGCAGCAGCACTTTAATTCTTTAGTCTGTCGAGCTATCACCTGAACTGTACACTCCAAACAGATCAGTGACCAAAGTTTCAACTGTCATGCAAATACAGCAAAAAAAGATCACTCACTGACCAAGTCTACTCATTTTTACTCCAACCTTTCTGACAAAAAGTCCAAAATGCAATGTTTCAGAAATCACATGAACACATGAACATAAAACGCCTTTGCATCCTTACTCAACAACTTCTCAAATGTGAAAAGTCGTTAGCAATAACATAGGCTTTTAAAAATATTTTCAAAGTACGTATAACTTATAAACTAACCGTGAAGTATAAAAACAGTCACAACGGCCAAGCTCTAGTTATCTTAAACGTCTGTCAGTCATCAAACCAAAACAAAACTTTAGTATTTGTAACTTCAGTGGCATTAAACAGAGCATACTATGTACAAAAGCTGTCCAAATTAATCCCAAAATACCCACCTGAATATTTTACATCCCCGCGACACTCATCTCACATGGCCAGTGGAGAAAACGTTGTCGCAGGGTGATGACGACACGTAGCCAGCGACGCCGAAGCTAAACGTCATTACAGGACTAATCCGTCAAATGTTATTTTTCTAATGAATGTCGGCTGTTTAAAACGTGTCAAGCAGTAAATTCATACAAGTGAAGATTTCTTTTCGAATTAAAGTAAAATAAGCATCATACCATAAACTCTCATACAAATGTAAGAGAGTCCATTCAACTATATAAAAATGCAATTAATGAATTTTAAAATTAAATGTATATATATATTACTCATACTGATTATGTAGTAGTAATTAATATCATAGTTAAATAATAATACAGTCCAAAAGCCACGAGTAGACGAGTACATTGGACCAAGAGTGCACATCTGGAGTATAAACACTAGAGGGAGCCCTCGTCTTTTCTGCAAGACAGTTAAAGCATACCTCTGTCTCCTGGGCATCTCTTGAGACTGCCTTGCCTTACCTTAACACATCCTTCCTCCCCAATAAGGACCAAGCCTGATGAAAAATCCAGCTTGGACTGACCAGCTCTCAGCTGCCAAGACACAGGTTGAGTTGGTCAAACTGGTAGACCATACTCATACAAGTTGTTTTCCAGCTTCCTAATTACTTGACTAATGTCAGCCTTACACCAAACAACTCTTCAAGAGCTTTGACTGTTGCAGATAAATTTCCAATGTCTGAATAAATCATGAGAGTTTTGCTAAAGTTGGGGTGCACTCCCATCATGTTGATTGTTTGGTGTAAGACGGGTAGGATAGCTGTCTTAAGTCAGTCTTTTTCTTGTCTTGCCTTTCTGATAAAGTCAGCCTTGTTTAATATTATTTTTAGTCTTGGCCCATGCAAAGAGTGACCCTGCAAAGATCCCCAGTGACACTGAAAAATCACTTGAAAAGTTGCTTGGTCTAAGGCTCCGTAATTATGCTGTTAGTCTGTGACTCATGACACATGTGAGCGGGTGACAGACTCTAGCCTTTTAAAAGTGTTCTCATAGTGTTTTCAAAGTCTTCTAGTGTATCATTAGCATAAATTGCTCAGTAAATGTTGGACGTTGGTTTTTCACTTGCCTTACTAGTGTGTTTTATTTTTCCCTTAAAAATAAGTTGTGTACGATGTTGCAATAGTTATGGTCAAGCCAAATATGGTCTTTCCGTTTAACCAGCTTGGCCTGGGTTTTTGCAGATGATAGCTTTTCAGACAAAGCAGGGTTTTTTAAATTAATTTTCCTATCCAGTAATGACCAATGAAATATAAACTTTGTCTGACCTTAAATGGTTAATGGTTAAGACACTTTATCTTCCATTTCCAGCAGCCTTGGGTTGCTGCTATCTCATCAAGGTAAGGCGAATTTTGATGCCTGTATAATGTCTGCCAAAAGTCTCTTTTCACTGAGTCCCTGGGTCACTGGGTGATTCTATCTGCTTCCAGCATCTTGAGCAGCCGTTTCCTACACCAGGTCAAAAAGTTTGTATAAATTCTGGACAAAAGGAAACACCAATTTCAATCATCACACTTTCAAGCACATCTCCTCTCCTAACCTCTGTACAGTCTCCTTATTTTGCAATCATGTTACTAGTTTTATGCCTAGGGTGTGTGACAATCATTAGTCATAAGGACCCTTTCCTGTTTTTACCTAAAGCTTACTATATAATGATGACAAGCCAGACAAGCCTTACTCAAGTCATATTTATGCAGCATTACTTAAAAAGGTAAGACGTTTCATTATGTATTAGGATATGTTGCACATGTCACATTTTTTTTCAACAATGACTTATTAGTGCTGTATCTCACGTAAGGATCTGCTATATCACTTCTACTTTTTTATAATATCCTTATAACCAATTGCCCTTTATATTCACTTCCTCTTCTTTCTTCCTGTGTTCTTGACCCTTTTTGGGTCATCCTGTTCTTCCTTGCTTAATCACAGGTACAGTAAAATGTGAAATGAAAAATGTGAAAATCTGTAGATTTTGCTTGTGGAATGTACACAATAAAGCCATGTTTGAGTGAGAATTGTAATTACATAGTAAGTATTATGTTATAGCAGTGTCTACAGTACCCATGAACTGTCACACAACGTAATGAAAATGTAATGAAGGCTGCTGGGGAGAAAACGTAATGAAAGCTGTATGACGACAAAAAAAAGCAAGTGCGACAGACAAAGTCTCCAGACAAACTGTGTCAAACAGGTTCTCCAGGATGCTCAGCAAAACTTACCAGCTCATTTCCTTACCAAACTCTACAAATTGTCAAACTACTGCACCGATGCAAAGACGCGAAGGGTTGTCACACCAAATATTGACTTGGTTTAGTTTATTACCATTTACTTCTCTTTATATTATTTTTTTTTATGTTGAAACATTTAATTTCATTACTTTCGACGGCATCTTCTCACTCGTAAAATACGCACGTCAATGTGAACTCATCTGTGGCGATTAATCAGCTATGCCGAAATTTGTCATTCCTAATCCAAGTGACAGGATGTGAAAAGAGCAGGGCTGGGCAGTTGTGATCTCTTGACCCTGAAATATCCAGAAATGCCTTTTCTTGTGCAATAAAACTGAGAAATTGCTGACCAGGACTGATCTGCAGTCAGAATGTGGAAACACCAGTGAGTTGAGGATTCCATTCATTCATCTGACCCTAGCACAGAAAACCTCTCCACTTAGCACTTATGGTAGATATCATCTTTAAAATGAAATATACAGCCTTGAAACAACTCTCGCATTGATGACTTAACACCTACTGAATTCCTTTATAGAGTTATATAATATTCACCACCTACAGCATTGAATTAACTCTTTTTGGTGAACTGTGCTTCAGGTGTTCCAATAGTGTGGCACTCTTACAGTGTTGAATTAAAGGAATACTAAAGTATTTTTCAGCCTAGTCTCTGTCTCCCACATCTGTACTATGTAGTACTATTACTTGGACGGGAAGAAATTTTCCTGTACCGAGGAAACAATGGACAGCCTCATCACTCAAAAGTTATACAGGGCAGCTGTCAAAACACACATTTGTGAATTCTTCTGTCAAAGGTATTTGTGTGCTAAGTAAGGAATAAAACATTACGGGGTGGTGTGATGTGGCCAAATGTGAAGCAGAGATACTGTTATTTTCCAATAACAGCACAATGTATTTTACTCCTCTTATACTACAGAGATTTGCCAGTGATTACAAAATTAAATTTATAAATGTCATGGATGACACATCTTTCTTTTTAACCATTTTAGATACATTTAATATCATGGAAGATGCATGAGTCAAGATGGTTCTTGTTACCATTTGAATGTTTTAGCAGCTGCACAACAAATTCTATAGTGTTAAATCAACTCTCAGAGCGTTCATGTTAACACTACATTTTAAGTTAAGGTGTTTACTTTGTCCCATTCTTTGCAGTGTTAATTCACCATGTTCTAAACTGTTAATAATACAACTCAGATGCAGAGTTAAAATAATTCTAACTAAAAAAAATAAAAATGAACTCTGTAGGAGTTGAATCTCCAACACTTCTCGATGACACCAACTCTCTTAAACACACGAGTCCTTTTGTATTAAACCATGTTTTTATCCACTGACCCAGTGTGAACTCTGAGAATTTTGCTGTGTCATATTACAGAGAAACTGGTATGCACAAAAGTCCCTGAGTTGCAAAGCACTAACACTGGAGACTCCTTCCAGAAATGTTAAATAAACATCTCCTTACAGAAAATTCACCATGCTAATGAGTTTAAGTTTTTCTTTGTTAAACAACATATTTATTAATCTGTTTATTATTAATGTCTGTCATGCAAGTGAATGAGGACTGTTTAAAAAAAAGCTGTAAATTTACAGTATATATTTTAAGAGCGGCGGCACGGTGGTTAGCACTGTTGTCTCACAGCAAGAAGGTCCTGGGTTCGATCCCCGGGTCACCCAGGGTGCCTTTCTGTGT
>JAQMYM010000018.1:14054928-14064981 GCA_030014255.1 Parauchenoglanis ngamensis
TCCATTTTGGGGTTGTACTTGTGCATATATAAAGCTGATAATACACACACACACACACACACACACACACACACACACACACACACACACTTAAATTTCCTTAAGCTCACTTGGCATGATGACTTTCTCAAAATAAACTTTTTTCTACTTCAGTAATCTACAGATTAACATTAGTGTCTAGGTAAAGTTTCCCTAGCGTCTCCCTGAGTCACGTGTTTTCTCCAGGTTCTCTGGTTTTCTCCCACCTCCCAAAACATCCCAGTCTCTAAATTGCCCCAAGGTGTGAATGCTTGAGCAAATGAGTGTGTATGATGCCTTGTCATGGAGCAACATGTATTTCAGGTTTTTGATTAATTGTAACAAAGGATAGGTTTTGAATCCACCTCCTAGTGGTTACTAAAGATGAACGAATACATGAGTAAACAATGTGGAATCTATTATGCATAGTCCTTTCACTAGGCAAACCTGAAGCTTTTTGTCTTCTTGGAATTACATAAATAATAAAAGTATTATTAATAATAGGTTAATTTATGTAGCATCTTTCCAAAGCCGAATCACAAAATGCAATACACACCAATCCGAGACAAACCACCAAATCCATTACTAACTAGAGTCTCTATTCTCTTTCAGAATTTCAGGATCCAGGATGTCAGTCAGAGCCGGTTCAGGCGTCGGTCGCTTCCACGGCGCTGCCGCCAGCAATGGACAAGCAATAACTGAGAAGGAGGTGGTTACCAAGGAAACGAAGCAGGAGGGAGGCTGTCGTCGCTGGTTACGGAAAGCGTGCCCCTGTTGCTGTCGCCGACAGAGCAGCTCCTATGATATTACGAATGATCTGGACACCGTGGTCAAGGACGAAGAGAAAGTTACACCCTATCCCGAGCCACCTCAGCCTCACACAGGAGATAACGAGCTGGAGGGTGAGACTGCCAACTCAGAACTTTACTAGCAACATTGTATGCAGCAGGGTCCAAAACACTGAGTCTGCGGACCAACTGCAAGAACAGTTTTAATTGGGGAAGTTCAGTTTTATGGAAGTGACAAGAAACAGCAGCAGCAGTTTGATTATCCGGTCATGTGACCTTTCAAGGAAAAACATAAATGGAGAAATATTCATTTAAATATGAACGACATTCCCAGACAGGAATGGGTAAAATGTTGAGCTCTTAAAGTTTATCCATAATGTGTGAACAAATCACAAGGTTGATTGAATTTATTAGGTTTTTTTTTTTGGGTCATATTAGAGATTGAACAACCAAAAGAAATGTTTAAAACTTAAAAAAAAAATTTTTTTTTGTTCTAACTATTGCACATGCTGCTCAATCTGAATATGGATTTAATCTGGATTAATTAGCATTAGCACACTCAAGAAAAAGTGATGAAACCAAGCAACATTAAGATGCCAACCAGACGATCAGTGTGAAGAGAGAACACCCCAGCTCATTGCCAAAACCTTCGCCAATGACTTTTTATCAAGCGTCCAAGAAACACGATCATATAAATAACCCACTCTTTAATCTCTTTTTAGTGTCCACTTATCACTACACACCTTGTCTTTCTTTCAGATCTGTCTCTGGTCGTAAACTCCGTGGACCTGCTCAGCTCAAAGACTGGCCAGAATCGTAAGGAGCACCACACCGAGCAGTACCACAGCAATGAGCTCATCATCCGCCGAGGCCAGACCTTTCAGGTTATGCTCGACCTCTCTCGTCCTTTCAACATCAACACGGACAAGCTGCATCTGGAGCTGAAGACAGGTCAGTATGAGGTGTCAGATGCTTTTATGACAGATAATGTTGTTACACTACCATGTCGAATGACTGACTTCAGGCTGGGAGTGGTTATATGACCAGAAACCAATATGATCTTATAGTTTACCTACTGGGTGCGAGTATGTATTAGGATTCATTTTGCAACGCTAAATCCATTTAAAAATAAAATGCTTTCTGTATAAAACTGATTTGAACATGTTACACAGGAGTACTGTTTAGGATATCATGAATAGGCTCAACGGTGTAAACCTGGGCATAAAAACTGAAAAAAACCAACCCTATAATAATCAGCTAGGTTACAGATAAAGTCAGTTTTAAATAAAACTTTGTTTGTTATTGTTAATTTTAACCATTGGCTACTCTTTTGTACTGCACATCTGTGATAATTAAATCCAACTCATATCCACTGCTGATGAAGACAGGCTTATGGATTTTCTATAATTATCACTTGGAAGTTTATTATTTTCCGATAACAGCACTTGTGTTGAAATCCTCTTACACCACAACAATTTGCCAACAATTGCATTAAAAAATGAATTTACCCCTAACTCTCATAAAATACCGATAATGTAGAAACATTCAGTAAGTGCTAAATAAATAAATAAACAATACACCATATCAACAATTTACACTCATTTTGAACTGCTTATTTGAAGCGTCCACTATACAAAAGCACTTTGCAACATAAATTATTGTCTTAGCTGCTGTTGTAGAAAATTAATCAACACCTTTTGGCCAATCAGAATAAAGAATTGGCCGAAAACAAAACGGGAGAAAAATCCAGTTCTCTGAGAAGATACGTTCTAGTCTATAAAATACAAAAAAACCCATTGAAGCACAATATGATGGCATAGTTAGAATTCAGTCATTGATATGGACCTGATAAGATCATACCTGGGATAATCTGCCATTCTTTCACCTGATGCTATGTAATGCTGTGTGAATGGCAATCTGATACACTCTATTAAAGTGCAGGCTAAGAAAAATAAAGAAAAAGACAAAGAATTGAGAATGGTTATTAAGTTACTATGGAAACTGTTCTGTTTCCCATTTGGTTTTAATCTGATTCACATTTCACAATGTTACAGGCATGTAGTGAATGGACTAAACTTGATTTCGCAAACTTGTACACTCAGCCTGTAAGGAAATACGAGGTTTCAACTGAGTGGTGCTGAGGCTTACACATAGACAACAGTAGATCATAAAAAAGGCTGTTTTAAATGAACGGAAGTGAGCAAATTTGTCAGTATTTGCAGTTGATATTTGAACCTAAGAATAGTTTTCCTCTGCATGAGGGTGAGTGATAAAGAGAGAGGAAGGGTGGAGAACGTGTAAAATTCCCTGCTGTCACTGAGTGAAATACTAACACAGAACGAACACGTAAAGTATTACTCTGTATTTATTTCCCACTAGCACGTGAATCACACTACTACACCTCATTGCTTTTTGTAATTGATGCAGCAAGTCAAATATTTTCGCCGCTATCTCACACATGCTTTTTAACACCAGCTTGCGTAAGTCAGCTTGAGAAAATGAATCAAACCTGCCGTTGAACTTCTTTATACTCCTAGGTTGTGTGTTTGCGCTGTAATAAATCATTTGCTGAATGTACACACATTCCTGGAGTTGTTTGTACATCAGGTTAATCGAGTTGTAGCCTGAATAGCACTCTGTAACCCAAAAAGTTAAGTTAAAAAACATGTCCATCATCTTCAACACATTCTCTCTGTACCTTTTCCTTTAAAGGCCCGCTGCCGCTTGTCTCAAAGGGCACGCATATCATCATTCCACTTGTGGAGGAGTTTCAATACCTGTGCTGGGAAGCCAAGGTTGTGGAGCAGAATGCCAATTGCATCAAGCTGTCAATCAACTCGCCCCCCAACGCAGTCATCGGAAAATACAAGCTCAAAGTCAGCACCCGGAGTACAGAAAGCGAGTCTGTTAACATGTGTGTCCCTGAGAAAGACCTCTACATTCTTTTCAATCCCTGGTGTGAAGGTGAGATATGCAAAGAAATAGCTAACCATATTTTCCAAACAGGAATCCCTCACCCAAAAATGTGGCTAGCTGTAAAAGCATGATGATCTAAGATTAAAAAAAAAAGAAAAAAAAGAACAAAAACTATACATTTTTTGAACAATTAAAAAAATTGTACAAAAAAAATCCATTAATCGTCAGGATTCATTTATATAATATGTATTTTTATACATATTAATTGTACTAATTATTAATACTAATTGTATTCCTTGTTCTTTACTTCCTTATTAATATGTAGGTATTAATATTAAACCCGCAGATTGTCATGCTTCTGATATACCGTTATCGTAATTGTAAACTGTCCTGAAGACTTCAGACATATCTGACAATCTCACATGTCAGAAGCTTGGCATTTGCATATTAAGTCAGTTTCCCAGTCATTAAAGTTTGGCTTACAGTACAGTGCTTTTTCTGACATAACCTGCTGACATGTCTGATTTTGCCTTTAAGGCATCCCAGATGGTTTTGTCTATTTGTTTTGCTTCTTTACCTTTGTATCAAAATCCTCTTTGCTTGGCTGGGGCAGAAGTCAGACCTAGGCCAGTATGGGTTATCAGTTTTTTAGTTTCCTTCTCTCCCTCCCTCTCTCTGTCTGTCTGTCTTCATCTGTCCGTCCATCTGTCTGTTAGAGACCTAACTCTCCTTCCGGCCAAATGCCAAATGCCAGAGATGTTTCGTAAGGAAGCACAAATGTGCCAAATCTTCATTAAAGCTCCAATCTGCAATCTCTTCAGTTTGTCTTTAACCCCTCTTTGTATAGCTTTCTGTCCTCCCTCCACTTTTTCCCATCAAGTCATTTCATAGCTTTTTCTTGCAAGATATCTCTTTCTTATTCCTGTTTGCATGTCTAAGACCTGATTTCCTCCACAACCCTCACTGAAGAGCACTCTTTCTCTCTCTTCCTCGTTTATTTTCCTTTCCTTTTAGCACTGTCGATATTTTCATCTGTCCTTGATCCTTGCTATAGCCTTGTACATGCTAGTTAGTTCACTGCCCTCCGATTACATTCCTCAGAAAATCATACCCATGTGGGACTAAAGAAAGAAAGCAGCCAGAGTCCTGAGACTGAAACAGCGGAAAGCACAGCACCCCACCTAGTGCTGATGTCACACAATGAGACTGAACCCTCAATGAAGTTATCCTGGCATTGTGTGTCCTTGAAAAAACACAAAACTAACTTATCCTCTGTGTGTTTTCCTTCATTTAGAGGACATCGTGTATATGGATGACGAAGTTGAGAAAAAGGAGTACGTACTGAACGACACTGGGAAAATCTACTACGGCACTGAGAAGCAGATCGGCGCTCGCACGTGGAACTTTGGACAGGTGCAGTGAGGAGACAGAAAAGCTCACATAAACCTTTGGGTTTAATGAAAACCACTAATCCCTTAAACTCCCAGACTTCCTTTCCATTGTCACTGTAGCGCCTTAACTAGCTAGCTAAAATTAGCAGCAAAAACAAAAAAATTAAAAATCCTCTCAGACTAAAAATGGACTAAAAATAACGAAGCAGATCCATTTATGGAATGAATGAAACTGAGTAGCAAAAAACTGCAATGGATGACATATACTGGATCTGGCATACAGTTAGTACTCATTTTAGTTTTGGCCAAACTATTCTTATACGTTTCATGTAGTTTCATGTATTTCTAGACTATTTGTACCAATCGTGTGTATCTCTGTGTATTTCTCAGTTTCAGGAAGGGATCCTGGAGGCCTGTTTGTATGTCCTGGAGAAGAGCGAAGTTCCTCCATCAGGTCTTGGAGATCCAGTGAACGTGGTGCGAGTCATATCTGCAATGGTGAGTGAACTTTAAAGCAAATAGGCAGCTAGATTCATGATTTCAATTTTCCTTTAATAATATTTCTGTCATACTGTACTGGGATTGTGCCGTTTAAGGTAAATTGAACTCAAACCAAACAACACAAAATTGTTTGCTCAGTCTATCTACTGTCCTTAGTGTATCTACTAAGTTGTATAATTATACAAAATAACCCGCCTTAAGACATTTGTTAACTGGATGCCAAAAGTGAAACCTCATATTGATGTTTTTTTCAATTTCTGGAAGACCAGTCGGCTCTGATTATAAAATTGGCGAAATATTATCACGCAATATTATTACACAATTAAACCTCAGCTGATTCTGTGTGGTGAGTTTCTGTTTATCTTCTCATTAATCCTCTATGGACAATTTCCAAAACACACAGATTGACTGCCAAATAAATATTTGATCAAATATATTGCTGTTAATTAAATACAATATTTGAAACACATCCAATATACCGTCCATGTACCAAATTTTTCGTTCTTCTTGAGCTAAAAGTCATTTATCAGTCTTCGCAGTAATATTCCACAAGGTATTGATTGCAGTTTTATTTTTAGTTTATGCGATAAACCCTTTCGTATGCAACACTGGATTTTGACTCATGGCATGGAGCTGCTATTTAAAGACACATTTTCAACTCTGTGCTCCAGATCAATTCCCCTGATGACTGCGGAGTTCTGGAAGGAAACTGGTCGGGGAATTATCTGGGCGGGACGCCTCCTACGGCATGGAGCGGCAGTGTTGACATTCTCAAAAAGTATCACAAGGAAGAAGGAACTCCTGTCAGATACGGCCAGTGCTGGGTCTTCTCGGGGGTCACCACCACAGGTGTGTGTGTGTATGCAGGGGTTTCAACACTTTTATCTCACTGCTCTGCTAGGATATTCATAGCTGCCACTGGCCAAAAGGAGCACGTCCCTGGACCCCGACCCTGCTGTCAGTCTGTCCCAAAATACCCTGACCGCATTCCCGGCAGTCCATACTGTAGCCCTGACTCATGTGTTACGGCTGTGTGCGTGTGTGTGTGTTTGTCTCTCCTAGCATTTCTCACGCCACCTAAAGCACTACCAAACAAACCGCATCTGAGTTATTTCTTTATCTGATTAACATGGTAGAAAACAACTCATGCTGTGAAATTTTAACAGTTTGTGCTATTTCTATTTCTGAAAGTGACATCTTAAGTTTGTTTCTCTTTTGCATGGATAAAATCTGGCTTTCCGTACAAGTATTAAAAAAGGGAGAAAATCACATTTAATGATTTCGTTCTAGAGTTTCACAGACATTTTGGCAGCTGGTATCTGATTACTAACTGTATTTATTCACTATGTGATGTTAACTGTGCGACAAAGGGATTTGGACATTTTTACACAAACTGACTATTTGTACCCATGTGGTAAACTGGCTCCTTACCTAAAACGAACCTTGGCTAGATTGGACAGTACATAAAAACATTTCCACGGTGCTTTGTGAAATCTACCGGTTTCTTAGAGTTGAGGTGTCAAAGTATGTGAAGCAGAAAAAAACCCATTTTGGCCAAAAAACATTTCTTTTGGTGTCTTGTTTGGCTGCTGATTGCCATGATTTAGACACAGTGACATCCATCAAGTTATCCTGAGCCGGTCTGTAACTTTCTTACTCACTCCACTTTCTCTTTCTTTCAGTTCTGAGGTGTCTTGGGATCCCAGCCCGGAGTGTAACAAATTTCCAGTCTGCCCACGACACCGATGTCTCCTTGACCACTGACGTGTATTTGGACGAGAACATGGAGCCAATTAACAGCCTCAACTCTGATTCCGTGTGGTGAGTTCGGCACTGATCACCGAATCACTCAAAGTGTATTTCAGCTGATTATAAATGTGCATATAGGACATAATCATTATCTTAATGAAAAGACAATGAAGAATTTACATATTGAACTTTTTCCAAAGCCTAACTCTTAACTCTTTATCTTCTTTAACCAGTGGTTGAACTGTAAAGAATCAAGACTCCTTAGTTACACTTCCTGCTAATGTAATTAATATGTTGGCGTGTAATTTAATATAAATACAATATTATACAGTCTCAAATTTTAAAACACTAGAGCTTTGACCTGGCCAGAACTCTTACGTGTTCAAAGTTCATGAATAGTATTAAAATATCTGATGTGATATCGTAATCATATATGACTAAAAGAAATTAAATACAGTTTTACACAATAGTGATGAAATTTGTCATGAGTCACAGAGTCTGGCTCTAGCTTTATCTGTTACAGTCCTTCTCATTAAAAAGGCTTCAGTTTTACACAAAAGACTATTGTTAAAACCAGCCAAAGAGTCCTCGATGACCCCTTTCTCTGTCTATTTTCCACCTCCTTCCTCTCGCTAGGAACTTCCACGTGTGGAACGACTGCTGGATGGCTCGTCCTGATTTACCGGCCGGTATGGGGGGTTGGCAGGCTGTTGACTCGACCCCACAGGAAACCAGTCAGGGGACGTTCCGCTGTGGCCCCGCCTCCATCACGGCTGTCCGGATGGGCCAGGTCTACATGAAGCACGACACACCTTTCGTGTTTGCTGAGGTGAGTCTGAAAAGGGAAATAACATCAGTGAGTGGAATGGATGCTGTAGTCCCTTTGCGCTGTTTGTCCTTCTTACTTTCACCACTAACACCAACACACTTTGAAGAACCACGTGAAAAGACTTTTCAAGCTAAAAACAACCCTTACAACCTTTGTTGTGCCAATTTAATTTTTAATGCCATTTGTGGATCTGTATGCAGATATGATTCTGTGCAAATTAAAATAAAAAAGAAATCACCATTCCTTAAGGTCCAAGTTATAATTTACCACCTGAAATTCCTAGCTATTTTAAACATTTGGAACAAAATGGTGTACAAATGGCTCAAACCTATCCATGGTCTTATCCATGCATAATAATCAGGTCAAAAATCAGGTCAAGTCACTGATTATACCACATGCGACATTTTAGGTGAACAGCGATAAGATCTACTGGCAGAGGAACCTGGATGGCACGTTCTCTCAGATTCACGTAGAGAAGAACACAGTGGGCCGCTGCATTAGCACCAAGGCTGTTGGCTCTGACCAGCGCCAAGACATCACACACCTGTACAAACACCCTGAAGGTCAGAACACACAAACACATTTCATATAATACATGTTGTACACTCTTAATGACATCCATCTATCAAATTCTGTTTACACAGTATAATGGTGGTAAAAACAGTTTTAATTACATAACGTACCTGTTCCAAAGTCATTAGGTGATTGCGAAAGGTCCACTATTTGTGATTTAGGGAATCTGTTAGCAGTAATGGAATTATAGTATTCATAAGTCTGTTTTCATTAGTGTAAAATTAGCTGTAACTACGAATCACTGAAGATATGAATAAGTCAAGCCGATACTCAGAACTGAACCTCACCAAGTCTAATGACGTAATGATCCGAGCAAGAGCAGAAACAGCAGAGTCATTTGGGATTACGTTATGTGTTTGTGTTGATGTTACAGTTTTGTCAAGGCAACATGATTCCTCACATGTGTCATCATGATCACGGCTTTCACACAGCGTTCATGCCTGCAGGTTAATTTCCCCTCTTCAACACTTTAACAAAAGGTCTACTGTACTACTCATTACTCAGCAGTGGATTTACTATTCATCCCCGCACTGATTCAGGTGATCTCCTCTAATGTTATGAATCAGAAGAGGAGTGACTGTCATGATCTCATCTGACGCTGACTGCAGGAACAGCTACGATTCAGCGTGGATGAGTTCATATCTGAGATCTGATAAGGTCCGGAAATGATAGTTCAGCCATTTATGGGCACAAAATTGAGTTGAATTACATTCGAAACATTATTGAATCAGATTGTAATTACAATAAATACATTTAATTCAGTGCGGAGGCAGATATAAAGGCATACAGGTTATACAGGTTACGGGGAATATTTTCATGGCAACCTGGAAAAATTGTGAAAAGGGTGAAATTTTTCCACTATTTCCACTGAAAAGGAAAAAAAGAAAAATCACCATTCCTCAGTTAACAAGGCAGCTAAGTTATCACCTGAAATACAAGCAATTAGGAGAATCCAGAAATGTTGAACAGCTGGAAGTCTGAACGGTTTTCCTGAACTTAAAAGCATTTTTCTTTTTCAATCAATAATGTTGAAGCATTTTAAAGTCTGATCACTTTAAGTTCATTCCAGCTGTGGTGCAGGAGCAGCCCAGATAATTTCGACAGCCGCTAACCGATTACAAATTAAATTTATTAGACTATATTAGTTTTGGTAGCGGCACGGTGGAGCGGTGGTTAGCACTGTCGCCTCACAGCAAGGAGGTCCTGGGTTTGATCCCCGGGTCTCCCAGGGTGCCTTTCTGTGTGGAGTTTGCATGTTCTCCCCGTGCATGCGTGGGTTTCCTCCGGG
>JAQMYM010000018.1:14084310-14101787 GCA_030014255.1 Parauchenoglanis ngamensis
CGAACCCAGGACCTTCTTGCTGTGAGGCGACAGTGCTAACCACCGCTCCACCGTGCCACCCCCCAAACTATTATTTTACTAATAATATACATTTGTTTTATGGATCATCTTCATATTTTTGCTGATTGTCAGGACTCTCATGTTGTAACTACGCATACACATATACTGTACAGAACTTGCTTTTGCTAAATAGGTGAAATAATTTTGAAGTGAATGCAGGCAGTCAGATATTGTTCTATGACTAGTTTGTACAGCCATTGCATACGGTATACACTGACTTTTAGTGCCACCATGTGGTGGAGCATCGCTGAGCCCATCCTTTCACAATGCAGTTTTTTGGGCCACGCTTGCAGGAGTCTCTGCATCTCAGCGTGCTGGCATGAGAACAGGAAAAAAGGCAATTTCTTGATCTGCTTACTTGGAACTCAAGCACGGCTCTTACTATTCTTGTCAAAATAGGGTTTCAGCATGCACACGGCTAAACAGTGGGCATGGTGAGCAAATGATTTGAGCAGCATTATGTTTCTGGCTTTCTGCACCGCTTGAACATTATAGAGAGTCTGCGGAGCATGAGAAATAAAGAACACTGACTGATTCATTTTTCAGAGCTGCTAACATGTCCAACAAGGACGTCTCTGCAGGCAGACATGCAGAAATCCCTGGTGTTTTTGGGTAATGCAACGTGTTTAGCACGTGTAAATCTTAAAATGTCACTTTATTTTTAAATCTTTTTTTTTTTTTTACGTTTCGTGGCTGATACTGGCATGCTTTGAGTATTTTTTAGCATACAATTAGCACACAAAAAAAAACCATCCATGCTAATGGCATGATGATGTGAAGAACATTTTAATGATTAATTAAAACAATTATTTTAAATTAAGGATTTATTTTCAGGCTTGAATTTCGGAAACATGGATGTACTTTCAGAGTACCCTTATTAGTCAACATCAAATTGTCAATGAAAATAAAGACAAAATGATAACATACCTTCTTCTGATTACAAATATTACACTGAGGTAAAAAAAAGAAAAAAAAAAAGAAACGCACATGCAAAACACAAGATGTCCTTTTCCTAACCTAGGTCAAAACCCCTAAATTCTATGGTGAAACTGTAATTATTGGCACCTCTGTTTTTCTTCAAAACCAACATAGATTTGGTTTGACTGACTTCAGTTGTGTTTCTAATATACTTTGACTTAAGTTCTATTTCAAACTTTAAAAGTACACATTATTAGCAAATTCAGAGGCATCATACTGAAACAGGTTTCATTAAAACATTTCTTATGAACATTTCCTGAATATGTTTACTTCTGTGCTGAAAGGATCTCAAAACATGAACATTTTGAATATTATCAACAAAGACTATACACGTTGAAGGCAAGATTATCGGCTCCATAGCTGTGCTTTCAGACTAATGCACACTTGCAAAAGAGATTTTGATTTTTGAATTAAAAATATTAGAATGACACATTAAAAACAACTCGTTTTATCGTCGCATGATCAGAATGCTAAACGGTTAAATGCTACACCTTTATAAGCATCAATAATGTATGTCTAAGAATCTCTTTGAATCTCCCTTGGGGCAATCAAGCTTCAGTCAGGCCATTGATATCGAAGAATAGAGAATAAATCCAGCATCATGTAAAGAAATAGGATTACACAGTATTCTACTTATCATTTGCAGATTCCATAAGGTTACAAGAGCACTGCATGTACCGCCATGCCCCGTGGGCCAGATATCCTGTAGAGCCTTTAGTTAGCATCGTTCTGCTGTGCTGTTGGGTTTTGCACCTATTAAGAAGTGGTTGCAACATGGCCTTAGGGAAATCCTCAGCTCCATAACACAGCACTTTTCAATTTTCCTTCGCTTGTAATATTGCTGTGGATGTACCCATAACTAAACATCCTCGGGATTTGAGAAGTTTCTGTAGTTTCCAACATACAAAGATGTCAAAGAGATGGCGCAAAATGTCTTTTTTCAGATGTGGATACTGATTTGAAAATTTTGAAGTTTTTATTATATATTTAAAAAAAAACTCAAACAAAAGCTTTTGGTTCGGTTAAAAGTGTGTAACTAATTGGTAAACTTTAATTTTAGAATCAGTGTTATTATTATCCTTTTTTATTCTCCTTCTTATCTTATTATTATTTATTCTTATCTTATTTTTTAGGTTATTTCTTTGTTTTTGTAAGTCAGGGATAAAGCTTTTCCTTTAGGTTTTCCACCAAGGGAAAGTCATCAGGACAAAGGATGTGGCTCTTTTCAGTTTCTCCGTAACAAGCTGTGTTTCTCTGTGTGAAGCAATGACTATAGCTGCTATAGCGTAAGGGATAACTGGAACAAACTTGGACGTCGCACAATATTACGGTGCTTAAAAATTTGTGAACCCTTTATCATTTTCTGTAAAAAAAAAAAACTTGTCCTAAAAGTCCTACAAGTCCTAAAAGTAGATAAAGAGAAGCCAATTAAACAAATGAGACAAAAATATTATACTTGGTCATTTATTTATTGAGGAAAATGATCCAATATTACATATCTGTGATTGGCAAAAGTATATGAACCTTTGCTTTCAGGCTGATAAGAGGTCTGAGAGTGGCAGCACTCCCTGTGCAGCCATAACTGTTTCTAGTAACTGTTGATCAGTCCTGAACAATTTTAGCCCATTCCTTCATACTGAAAAACGTAAACTCTGGGATGTTGCACAACATTTCTATTGGATTCAAGTAAGGACTTTGACTTGGCCATTCCTAAACATTACCAATTCCTTTAACCATTCGTTGGTAGAACAACTTGTGTGCTTAAGGCTGTTGTATTACTTCATGACCCAGACTTAGTTCACAGACAGATGTCCTGACATTTTCCTTTAGAATTTGATGATATATTTCAGAATTGTTTGTTCCATCAATAACGACAGGCTGTCCTGGCCCAGCTGCAGCAAAACAAACCCAAACCATGATACTGCCACCCCCGTGTTTCACAGATGGGATATTATGCTTGAATGCAGTGTTTTCCTTTTTCCAAATATAAAGCTTCTCATTTGAACCACAAAATCATCCATCCACAAAATTTTCACAGTAGCCTTCTGACTTGTCCATGTGATCTTTAGCAAACTGTAGATGAGCAGATGTTCTTTTTGGAGAGCAGTGGCTTTCTCCTTGCAACCCTGCCATTCACACCATTACTGTTCAGTGTTCTCCCGATGGTGGACTCATGAACGTTAACATTAGCCATTGTCAGTCAGGCCTTTAGTGCTTTGTGACCTCACAGACTATTACACGGCTTGCTCTTGGAGTGATCTTTGTTGCTCGACCGGTCCTGGAAAGGGTAACAATGATCTTGAATTTCCTCTGTCTATCTGACTGTGGAATGGTGGAGTCCAAACTCTTCAGATATGGTTTTGTAACCTTTTACAGCCTGATGAGCATCATCAACTTTTTCTGAGGTCCTCAGAAATCTTCTTTGTTCGTGCCATGATACACTTCCACAAACACATGTGAAGATCAGACTTTGATAGATTCCTGTTCTTTAAATAAAACAGGGCACCCATTCAAAACCTGTTTGTCCTCCTACTCATCTGACTCACATACTCACATCTCACATACTTTTGCCACTCACAGATATGAAATATTGGATCATTTTCCTTAATAACTAAATGTCCAAGTGTAATATTTTTGTCTCGTTTGTTTAACTGGGTTCTCTTTATCTGCATTTAGGACTTACGTGAAAATCTGATGTTGTTTTGGTCATATCAAAAATTCTAAATGGTTCATAGATTTTTAATCACCACTGTAAATGTAAGTATAAACAAGTAAACAGTACAATGTTTTGTTCTTTGATGAATAAAACATTTGTTGAAAAAAAGACTTTGGGATGTACCGTTAATGGCAAATAATCAACTGCTATGCATCAGGTTGAATCATAGCACCTCATTGTTGAATATTTTCCTAAAACATCTGCTCATAAGGTGTATTGTTCAAGGCCTGATATCGATGCAAATTTCCAATTCCATTATAACATACTTAGAAGCATTGTTAAGAAAAAAAAATATATAGTATAATTACATTTGTTTTTATGTGTCTTGAAAGAAAGCCAGATCCAAAGTTGGACCAAAAACAGATTTTATTTAGATAAACATAAACTTCACATTTATTGGACATTTGACAAAGAAAAATACATACTGTTCCAAATTATTGTACTGAGCTTAAGCTTAACACCTTCAGATGCTGTCACCAGCTGTGATTAGTGTTTTTATACCCTGAAGTAATTACTAGGCCTTTTTCTGTACAAACCTGGCAAGATTAAAAGCAAAAATTACCCTACACTCCAGAGAACAATATTATAATGTCATACAAATGCCATCTGGAGACATACAGAGCACAATGCAATTATAGAGATGTTGGTAACTGATCAGGAAATCTAGTGTCTAGAACGTTTATTTTCACAGTGTTGCTTAAATAGAGGTCAAGAGGATGAGGGGAAAGAGAGAGCAACCTAATTAAAGACATTAAATTCAATATTTTGTTGGCTCTAACAAACAGACATAGCTCACTCTGTTTCTGTCTCTATGACTCACTGGTCTTCTCATACATATGTAAATGTGCATCAAAATCATATCCTAGTTTTGAAGGAAAAATAAAAGGCTCTCAAAACATAAAGTCATAATGTGAATAGGCTGTGAGGATAGATGACAAAACTATTCACACTGTCTGGAAGAAAAAACATGTTTGATACCATGAAAAATGGCCTTCCCCTTTCCTCTCTATGAAGAAAAACAGATGTCTGTCAGTGTGTAGCAGCTTACTAAAGCATCCTTCTCATTTTCTACTTTGTGAATAATAAATGAAATGTCCAATGTGCTGGTTTTCTTCTCAGTAGGTTCATCTGACCATTGAAGGTATTTTGGGTGCCAGGCCTTTTTTTAATTCAGTCATTCATCTTTAGCAACCACTTTATCCTGGTCATGATTGCAGTGGATCTGGAGCCTATCCTGGGAATACTGGGCGTGAAGCAGGAAAATACCACCAGTTTATCACAGAGCACCATGCACACACACATTCACACACTCATTCACACCTTGGGGCAATTTAGTGCAGCCAATCCACCTACTGGCATGTTTTTGTAAAGTGTGAAGAAACTTGAAAACCCAGAGGAACCCCATAGGGACACGTGAAGAACACGCACATAAACTCTGCGCAGATGGGAACCTATGCTCACGATCAAACCAGGAACCCTAGAGCTGGGAGGCGGCAGAACTACCGTGCCTTCCTAGGCTTTTTTTGGGAGTTTGAATTCTAAAGCATTATGTCAGGCGATAGAAATTTCTGTATCCTTCTTGTCCTGTGAAAGGTAAGCCAGCGATTTTATCCTCCTGTAACAACATTTGGCTTATCCTTTTCATCTAACATTAATCAAAAAATAGAATAGAAATAGGCAAAATAATCAGAGATCCCATCTGGCTGACTTCAAGCCCAATACACAAAGAGCTTTTCCCTAACTGGCCTTATGGACTGCCTTCTCTGATCGAGCTGCTTTTAGTCTTCTTCAGCAGTGTATCTCATACGCAATCTGTGTGTCAAAAAGCAGACTCTGGTTTAGAAATAGTCCCTCTGGGTCTGGTGGTGGACCTTCTATGCCCTCTGCTGGGGCTCTGCGGGGTCCAATGGTAGATGTCAGAGTGCTTTGGCCCTGGAGCACTTCTCTAAGCTGTAGTGCCCCGTGCTGGCCGGAGGTGGGTGGTGGAGGCAGCACAGGCTTGGCCCGGTTTAACACATACATCTCATGGCCACGCTCATCCCGATACTCCTCAAGCTGTGCAAATGTAGTGGGTCCATCAGAGTAGTCGTTGACATAGAGGATGCTCTCTTCCTTGCTGTAGGCCCCATCCTCTTTCTGCCGCTGCCGGTGGCGGCTGTAGATCATGCACAGCAGCAGCAGGGCAGTCAGTGCCAGGAGTGAGATACCCACAGCAATGGCTGTTTGAGTGGCTGTGCCCAGGGCACTGAAGTCCATGCTCTCAAGCTCATACAGTGGCTCCTGACTGACATCCCCTAAGGATGGGCGATGGTGTGAAGAGGACGACGAGGATAACGAGGGGTGCAGACGGGGCCAGGACGATGACAAAGATGAAGATGAAACATTGACAGCGAGGTGGAAAGCCACACGTGCCACCCCTCCAGGATTCCAAGCCTCACACTCATAGCGTCCAGCATGTGCCACTGTGACATTACTCAGAAACAGCATTCCACTGCCTGTGTCTTGATCAAAGTTCTCCCTGTCACCACCATCATCTGTTGGTCCACGGTTTCCCACACTGACTCCGTTACCCCCAGGCTTGGCGGTCACTGGCTTCTTGCTGTCCCCATCTGTCCCTTCTTCTTGCACCAGACCTCGTGGTGATAGCTGAGCCCTACCATAAGATACCTTCCTCCAGGTGACCTGAGGCTGTGGGTAACCTGAAGCCTGGCAAGACACACGGATGCTCTCACCCAAACGTACACTTAGTTCCCTCGGCTCAAGCTGCACAGCAGGTGGGATGCACACCAGGCTATTAGCCGGCACCTCAACCAGGCTCAGGTGAGAGAGGCGTGGCGGCTCAGAGCACAGCAGCCTCCGCTCGGCTGAGCTCAGCAACCGCTGACCCTCGGTGTTTATCCAGCCGCGAAGCCAGTGAAGAGCACAGTCACAACGCCATGGGTTATCTAACCACAACATAGACAGAGTGAAGAGAGGGATAGAGCAGAGAAAAAGATATAGATAAACAGATCAAGATTGTTTAAGAGAAGAAACAGAAATATAGAAGAAGGGAGGTTTAAAGATGTAACTAAGATATGAGAAAGGAATAGCATTCTCAAATAATCTGAACATTTAAAAGGCCACATGCAGAGTGATTAGGAAAGCTTAGGTAGGAGAAAAGGTGAACAAGAGAAAAAGCCTCTAAATCCTACAAAGCTTCAATTCAAACCTTGTGAGCTGTGTTTGTGCTTTACACTCAGTTCTTGTTTGTCACTGCGCTAATCCCTCTTTCCTTAAAATGTCCTTCCACCCCAAATAAAGCTTTTCCTCCCAACTTGATGTGCTCAATAGCTTTCCTTCTTGATCATGTTCCTCTTTCCTTACATTTAATATTGCTCTGTTTGTAATCAGGAAAAAAAATCTTGCCCCGTTTTGTGTAAGTCTGTGCATGTGTCTGTGAAGGTACCTGTGATGCGCAGCACCTGCAGGCTGATGAGAGGTCTGAGAGTGACAGCACTCATGGTGCGCAGGTTATTCTTGCTGAGGTCCAGCAGAGCCAGAGAAGACAGGCCCATCAGAGCCTGTTCATCTAACACCTCCATCGTGTTCTCCTGCAGGTGCAGCTCTTGTAGACGCTGGGGGGGGAAAGAAGGAGGTCTCATTTATCCTCCGCATCATCTCATCATGCTCATTACTGCCATCATCTTAACCAGCACCTTCAATAATATCTGTGATGTTCACAGTTCCTGCTTTCATTTTGTTCCAGTTCATTTAAGTGCAGTGTGCACAGCCATCTGCATATTTACAGTACACTGTCACATTTACTACACTCCAATTGACAGGGAAATTATTCCACACAGTGTGCATAATCCAAATGGGACTGTGCATGAATAGAGACCGCACACACACCTGCAGTCCACGGAAGGTGTAATCCTCCAGCCTGTTGATGTGGTTCCCTGCCAGGTAGAGGATGCGCAGGTGCTCAAGGCCACGAAAGGCATCAGCAGAGATCAAGTGGAGGCGGTTGCCATTGAGCGCAAGCTCTAGCAGTTGGCCCAAACTCATGAAGGCACTGGCCTCCAGAGCTGAGATGCTGTTATTCTGCAGATACAGATAGTGCAGGTGACCCAAGCCAGACAGGTCTTCTGCTCGGATCTGACCAATAGCATTATCTTGGAGAAAGATAGTCTGTAAAAGAGTGCAAAATACGAGCTCAACAACATCCTTAGGCTTTTTATTCTACAGGATCTAAACATTGTTCTCTAGAATTATTGGCACCCTTGATAAAGATGAGCAAAAATGGTATAGTATAAAAGTTACTGTGTTTTTTTGCACTCAGAATACAAGAGAAAGCTACCAAGAGACTTCTTTTTCAAGATATAAAAGTTTGTTTATCTGCCTCACAACTCCCGGGTTCAAAGTGTACTCTCTGAGTGGTGTTTTGAATGTTCTCCACATGTCGACGTGGGTTTCTTTCAGGTTCTCTGGTCTCCTCCCACCACCTAAACATGCCAGAAGGTGCATTGGCTACTCCAGTATTTTCTTAGGCATGAGTGTGCGGTGCTTTGTGATGGACTGGCCTCTTAGACAGGATGTACTCCTGGTTTGCATCTAGAAGGGTTCCCAGGACAGGCTCCAGAGACACTATGACCCTGACCCCGACCATAAAGATACAGTGTTGAATGAATATTTGCCTGTTTGTGCCAAGGTTGCCAATAATTCTGTGTTAACGGATTCATTAGAAAAAAAAAAGCAGGTTCTTAGCAGTTTAGAACCACAAAGGTAAAAATATTTAGGTAAAAAAGGTAAAAAAGGCATATTTATTCATCTTCGAGTGGTTGTTTAGTGAGCGACATGCCAGTTACATAATAAAAAATATTTGCTAGAAGGTAGTTTATCATGATGGGGCGTTCTTTCAGCGAGAAAGAATTGGATCAATGGAAGCTTCAGGCACTGAATCGACTCTTTCATAAACGTTCTCCCCAGAGTCTCCACAGTGCAGGTACTTGTAAACAACTCAATCGGTAGAGGCTGCATTTGCATTAGAAAGTTTTTTTTGTGTATGTGTGTGTGTGAACAGTGGTGAGTTTGTACGGGCCTTTCGTCTTGTCTTTAGTGATTTATCAACACCATATCAATTGCATAATTCATTACCTTTCTTGATTGCTCATGCTCGCAGTCTCTCTCTCTCTCTCATATTGTTTCCGCAGAGATTAATGCAGGCGGAGCAACATCGGCTCATTTGTATGGCACAGGTTCCTCAGGTTATTTGAGTAATCTATGTAAAGGAGCTTATGAATATGTAAAGGGTGCTGTGGTGTTATGGTTGCACCACAGGTTAATGTATAGAGACAGGGAATGGAAGCGCTACCGAAGAGGAGGATTATATTTGTGTGTTCGGGTGAGGCCTCGGAGGGGAACCATGTCATGGAGCTGATATTTTATATGAAATGTGTATTTAATTTGCATTTTAAAATGAATGTAAAACAGAGCTCCTACATTATAGTCTGATTACCAAAATGGAAATGATTGTACTGATTCATATCCAATATTTGTGCATTTCTAATAGCGATTTAAGCTTGGCATCTCTGCTCTATCCTAATCCATGTTCATTTCCACCACTATCAGTCCTTCCTAGTGATTTGCGCTTTCATTTTATTTGTAAAAAAAAAAAAAAAATTCTGTACATATTGTTCTGTCTTTTATTAGATCTTTGCAATGCAATTTATGTATTGTATATTGTGCTTTTGATGCATGTAATCCAGTTTATTTTTATTTGACTTTCATTGCTGCGGTTCGTTCAACATCTGTTGTTTCATATATAAATTTGACTTGAAATCTAATACTCACAGGCGGAACCTCTAGGTCTAAATAGAAGATAATATCACTGAATAGGAAATAATAGTATTACTCAGGAAACTATGACGTTTTCAAACAATGACCTGTGTGCTATGAGCAATGCCCCGTGGTATGTCTTTGAGTCCGATGGAGCCGCACTCCACTGTCAGGCTGTAGCACCGGCAGCCAGAGGGGCATCCGATGCAGGCCGCAGGTAATAGGACCACAACTACCACCAAAAGAAAGAGACAATGGAGGAGGAAAGCCATCTCAGAACAGACAGCACCTGGGGAAGGAAAGAAGACACAGGTGCAGAAAGAGAGGTGAATAACTTTGAGAAAAAGGAAATAGAGTAGAAAAAGGTGTGTTAGAATAGGAATAGAGTGAGAAGGAAAGGGGAGAAGAAAGCAGAGCAGTGAGAGATGAGGATAAAGAGGATGAGTAAGGAATAAAACACTTTGGGGCATCATTAGAAAATGATCAGCAATGCTGTGGTGGGATGCAGCCTGGTGCAAAGATTATTTTCCAATATGAGTTGGTCTTGTATGTTTCATTCCTTATATAGATCACAATAGTTTGTCAATGTGAAACAAGTCAGCTCCTGTTATCACTCATGTTATAGCTGCTATAAACAGTAGCTCCCTCACCACCTTGTCATTATTCTCTCTTTTAGAGTTAATAATGCAAAAAAAAAAAAAAACTTTCCAGTGGTGTAAAACTGTAACTGACATCTTACTGAAAACTTCACCATATCAACAATATTTACAGTTGTTTATTCATTTATTAGCCTTAGATTGTAATAAACACGGCATATAACTCCCTGTGTATTAGCTGTTACTATAGCAACAATAAAGCATCAGCATGAGCGCATTAATATAAATGTGATTTGAGTTACAGCTGGCACTACTGTCAGAGCTGCTGTTAGAAAATTAATCCACAGCTTCTGAACAGTCTTTTTTTTTTTTTTTTGGAGAATTCAATAGCGAGAAAAGAATAAAGCTTGTGCACGCCTTAGAAACCTAATCAGACATCTAATACATGAGCAAGTGTATGTGAAAATGGAATATCGTGGGGGAGAATGTGAAAAGAGGCCATGTGATATTAAGTGACATAAAACTTGATGCGAGACGAAGCAGACGGAGACAGATTGAAACCATTCTTGCTTCACATAACCCTATAGAACAGCTTCTGCAGAGGAACTCTTACTGTTTCTGTTTTGGGTTTCAGTTAATTAAAGATGCATGCAAAAGGGTACACGTGCAGTCTTAAGGAGCTCTCTTTCACTTTCCCCCTCTCTCTCTCTTGCACATTTTCTCAGATAAATAGACGAGGTGTACTGCTTCTTGTCACGCTGCTATTCCCCAAGGAAGCTTTCACACTATAATCAAGATCTACTGCCTATGAGCCTTTTATGTCACTCAATCTTTTTTCCCTTTGATGAAGACGTGTGGTACGAACACACACTCATAAATTACAGCCTCTGGCACCATTTTTAAAACAAGAGTAGATGTAAATCTAAGAACACTCAGCAGAGATCAAAATTGCGTACTATGATGAGTCCAGATGGAGGGAGAGCACTATCAGATTGTCGGCTCTGAGACAGTAGGATAATTTCAAACGGATTAGGTTGCAACATTCTAATCCATAGTTTAGTCATTCTTGTGTCATCACAAAGTCATAGCCAATACAGCATGCCAGAGAGCTGCCAAAACCTCCATTACCTCAGATATGTGTGGTTGTAGAGCATGAAAAAGTTTCATCTTTAGTAAAGTAGGGCTGAATGGATCTTCGCATAAACAGAGCAGTGAGCCATGGACAGCACTTTAATATTTTATGCCAGAAAATAGCAAGCCTTAACAGGGAAAAAGTGGATAATGTTATAGAGGGTGTGACCCACGGCATAAAATTGGTGGGGAAGTTCATTGTATGAGTAAAATGTAAATTTAAAGCAGAACAACTTCGTTAAAGAAAAGGCTAAAAGGAGCACAGAATGAAAATGACTCTGGGAGAGAGCAAGGATAAAGAAAACACGTCGAACTAACAAAGAAGAGGGACTAATTAGGCTAAAAGAAAAAATAAAAAAAAAAAAGCAAGAAAACCTCCCTTGCTGCCTCATTAGCAAACTGGGAAAAAGAATTAATTCCAAGAAAAAGGCACCCAGTCTACACTGCTGTTGGCTTTCAAGCAGCAATACATTTAATCCTAGCACTATATTTGCAAGCCTTGAATGCAGTCCAAGTCTAGTAAGACAACTTGCTACAAAAGATAACTACAAAATACAGTCATCAAACAGCAGAAAAATGGTAATTCCAGAGCTGTCTTCTCCCATGGCTTTTTAACCATCCTCATCCTCACCGTCTTTCCCAACGATTGTGACACATATATCATTAATGTGCATTTAAAGACATAACCAATCACAAGAGATCGCACTGCGCATACCGAAAAGCATCATAGTGTACTAGAGATCTCTGAAGCTTGAACAGGTAAAGACAGAAACCCTTGAGTAGATCTAATTTTGTAACAAACCTTTGCAGGAAATGACAGAGAGAGCAGGTGGACATATGACAGGCCCACAATTCCGGTTTTAGAATATGCGAGTAAGTGATAACGGCAAAAAAAAAAAAAAAAACAGTTATATAAAACCATCTGACTTTCTGAGAAATTCCTCTTCAGGAGGCACAGAAGAGTTCTCACATTCAACTAGCAACTTTACTTAATATCAAAGAATTTAATTGGTTGAGAAACTCAATTCCTAGGTCGCAACACTCGTGAGGAAATGGCAAGACACTCTGGAATGAGTGAGTGTGTAGTGCCTGTATCACGCTTTAATTCTGATTCAGTAGAGAAAGCCAGCACTAGGAGCAGGTCTACAAGTACATGCCTCATTTTTGACAGAGTCACAAAAAAATAACGGAGAAATTTGTGTCTCTGGCAATTCAACAAGACTTCTATCGTGACACTGAATCGGAGAACACTATTTTATGTGTCACAGACTTGTCAGATACTATCACGGCTTTGGAACTTTGGAGCTTTTTTTTTTTTTCCATTTCAGTGAACTACTTATATTTTCTTATAAACAACTTATTTAAAAAAAAGAACTACATCATGCAGGTGAGTTTTCCTATCCGCACACCAAAAACAAGTCTACAAGCTCTCTTAATAAACTGCTGACTAGTTTACTGAGACGTTAACAGATAATGTACTGTAAGAATTGACTTTGATGAAGTATCAATTGTATGTGTGCACACGCTCGCAAGAATTTATCCATACCAATGATACTAACCTGTTAGATATGGGTGAAATAGAACATTTCCAGAACATTCCTCAGTTGTGAGACTTCTGAGTTAACCGTGCCCAATTGGAATCCATTTGGCGTTTGTACATAACTTCATTTTAAACTATGTACAGATGTCTTCTCCCCTTGATATACCCTTTGTGCTCCTGAAAACAAGGATATTTGGAGATGCATATTTTTCATTGGTTCCCATGTTGTATGTTTGTTCAAGGTCAGTAATAGCTGCTGAAACCGAGCCATTTGCACTACTTAGATCCAATAGGAGCGGTTATATGTGAATCCTGTACAATTTAACCCTTTCTCTGGACTATATGTGCTAGCATGTGCCTTTTTTTATTTCAGAAAATATCTTTTAACGTGAGTTCATTGAAAGATGGTACTACAGATTTCCAGGCTTCATTACCACTATCCTCCGCTCTCTTCGGAATAATTCTGAATTATCTGAATTCTAAATAATTACATATTAAATCCATAGCTTGATAACACCTAATGAATTCTTCTTACACCACGACTAAAAAAGCGAGCAATAGTTAGGGATACAAAGAGTGACAAGTTTCAGGCTAGGGGTTGGATCTACACCAAAGACGTACATTATCTTGTCTCAGCACTTTAATGGTCAGTCATTAAAAGTCTTTAAAAAGTAACAAAAAGGAAAAGAGGGTCAATCTGAGAAAGACTGAGAAGACCAAATTATTAACCAGAAACTCAAGTGGTGGGATCAGGACTCACTGACCCTGTTTACACTTGGTATTAAAATGCGTCTTGGGCGATCTGATCACAACTGGATAACGCTCAATACAAGTGTAAACAACCTCCAAAATGCATTCGCTCAAACCACTTGTCGAGGTCGTCTGGGACGCATTTAACCACATACCTTCTGTAATGTGAACGCTAATGCGTCCCGATGCGTCCGCAACACGGACGTAACAGGAAAAGACGTCATTAATGCTGGAAGTGGAGGTTGTTTTGGTAACAGCACGACACGCTAGAAAAAAATGGAGAGGAGCACTGATGTACATGGTTGGAGTACAAAAAAATAATGAAGGTATGTTGCAGGTTTAACGTTTTAATATGATTTTACGTGGAGACCTTTGACCTTCTAGCGGAAGTGATGTAGGCAGTAACGAAATGTGAACAAAAGTGGTCAGCTGGACACCTCGGAGACGCATGATAAACACAGGTGTAAACGTCGATGTGTCTCGGCAGGCCATTTGTGACCTGAATGCACAAGACGCATTTTAAAACCAAGTGTAAACAGGGCCACCGGTATAAGTAGGCTAGCAGGGCTAAATCCCCAGCCTGAGTTAAAAGACATCAATATACAGTTTCATTTTTGCCATTTGCTTCAATTTTTGTCTGTTAACAAATATTTTAAAAGGGATTATTTTGGATTTTGGAACTGCACCACAGAATGGTATAAAGAAGAGATGTATGCAGCCAATCAGTGACAGGGTGATTACTCGAAGTGAAACTCCCCCTAGATTTGATCTCCATTTGGACTTAAATTTTTCAGCCTGCTTCGCTGATGCAATCATAACACCTCATCAGCAGTGACTGAGAAAGCGCATGTGAAGTATAGTCATGGGTGTAATGAACATGAACAAAGTGGATGATTCAGTCTATCATTCTTTTTTCCTAAAATGCCTTCGGGGAAGAAACTAAAACTAGATCGACTAAGCACACACTGTCCAATCAAAGTACATGAAAAAAACAGATGACAAAACCATGAATTTAGGATTTGTTCGGGTTTTTCTTTTTTTTTTTTAGAACAGTTCTGTTTGCCATGTTTGATATTTGGAGGAAACATGGTATCAAGCCTTTTGAAACACTTACAAAACTTAGATATCTCTAATCTCACTTTTTCTTAGAGTTTGGCGCACGTCATTCTTATTACGCCACCGATTAGACCGTGAGATATAATGAATTACTCAACTCTAATTGTTTCATTGTCAGGCTATTCAAAGTTTCCAATTTTAGCCTTCATGTCTGATATCACGCCAAGCCGTCAGTGGGTGGGATCCAATTAACCCAACAAACAAAAGACCAACAGAATAACAGGAAGCTTGCGTCACTCACTTGCTGACAAAACTAAAAGGAAAGGGCAAAAAAATCAACCCCCTACAAGTATTTTGGAACAAGTATGGCAGGACTACAGTGAGACGACTCCTAATGAAACAGGAGCTAGACTAGCTACAAGTACACCGTCAATACATCTGGTAGCAGGAGCACAATGCTGTCACTTCTCCCAGGTTATTATTCTTGTCCCTGCTTCCATCCGCACCAGTCTATGACAGGCATCTCATTAGAAAAGATCAGCTCTGCGATCTGTCATTAGAGACAGGGAGATAGACGAACACGGAAAAAGGCGAGAGAAAGAAAAGAAGCCACGAACGATAAAAACACACACAAGTGAGATTGAGTACAAGCACAAGCAGCAAATACATCCACTGAAGTAATATTAGAATCTATTCCTGCTCCATACAGCTATAGAACTGTCTCTAGAGAGCCACCCATGGTTTCTTTTGAGCTTCAGTTAATAAAAGACTTGTGCAAAAAGACACACCCTCGTCTCTGCTTCCCTCTTTTCATTCGTGAGCATAAACCGATGAGGTGTTTTGCCTCTCACGGCCTGGCACGTACCTCACCATCCCGTGGGGGAGTTTTGTCACTGTAATCATCCAAATATCAAAATCTACTGCCTAGGAGGCTTTTCTGTCATTCCGTCTCTCTCCTTTTTTATTTTGAGGTCTACGAACACAAACCCTCAGGCAGCAGATTTAAAGCAAGACTGCATAGAAATCCAGGAATACTCAGTAGAGATCAAAATCATGTTCCGTGATGAGCCCAGATGGTAGAGGAGAACAGCAGCATGCTGATCAGAACGCCGGCTCTGGGAAAGAATGTCAATGAAAGCTAAAGTCAGGAGGAATCGCAAACAGAGATTACCGTATAACAGTGTGACGCGATTCCTCCTTTAAAAAAGAGGTCATGAGAAAAGTCATCCCAAAGTCAGAACGTGTAATATAGCACCTCTGATCTGATCAAAGCCTTGTCTGTGCGCGTATTATCTCAGAAACGTGCGTTTCTGGCGCGAGTACCAACTTCAGGCGAGTAAAACCTCACATAAACAGAGCAGTGAGGCGTGAACATTTCGTTAATATTTCATGCAGCTGCCTAATTCAGCAAGTATTTAGAGGTTCTAGATTAATGTAATGTGCCCTACATAAGCCATTTTATCTTCTCCAAGCATGAAATTGGAAAAAACGGGGCTGATAAACATTGCCAGAGAAATGACAAGCTATTTCCATCAGCGCCGTACAGACATACTGTCCTTTGCTCAGCCGCTATTCTCTTCCTGCCAGGGAGAAATAGTGAGCAAGAAAAAAAAAAAAGCATTTTGAATGAGGTTTGCTTCCAAGGGTTTCGTTTGCTACGTGAACAGCCTCCCAAACAATGGAGGAGATGGAGCTATGGATCCGGTAAGCTGGAGAATAAACTGCAATGATGATCTGGAAGCTGTTTCGAGTGAGAGAGGATTTTTTTTTATGCTTCAGAGTTCCTTAACAAAAAAAAAGCTGCAAGAAGCTGATGTAAATATATAGGGCTATTGTGCCGGTTTGTTTTTATGCATACAAGTTTTGTCTTTTTCGGTTTGAGTTCAATTACTTGACGATGATTTACCAGCGAACCACTTAAAATACCCTGTAAACTTAGATGTAACTTCGATGGACATCAAGATAAAACAATGTTAAACCTTTATACTGTACATTCACTACTGTGTATGATATATGCATGATTATCTTATTATTGCATATTTAATGCTGTATTCAAATTTTGTGGGGTTGTTTTTATTGTAAATGAATTTGGGAGGCATTATGTTTGCAGGTTGTCGTCTGTCTGTCCGTCCAAGATTTCCGTTAGCACAACATCTCAAGAAAGACTGCTTGTAACCAGCAGATGGACTGATTAAGTTTTGGAATTGATCTAAGCCGGGTCAAGGTCATAGCAAGGTCAAATGTCTGAAATAGATGTTCTTCAATAGCTTCTTTCAAGTTTGTCATACAAAAATGTGACTTACGCCTTCATGTTCAGGGACTTCAGACTCATTTTCATGGCTATCTACAATGTTTGCCCTTCAGTGCGTCTGCGCGTCTGTCCGAGATCCTCATCGGCAGAAAGAGTGCTTGAATGTTTGTAGGATTTACATGGAATTATCACTGGAACCAGAAGATGAGCTGATTAAATTTTGGAACTGACCAAACAGGGGCAAGGTCAAATGTCTGAAAGAGTTTTTCTTTAGTAAAATCTTTCACATTTGCACAAGTACATTTTAAAGGTCCACTATGTAGGATTCAGGAGCATCTATTAGCAGAAATGGAACAAATACTGTGTTTTCATTAGTGTATAATTGCCTATATTTACAAATCACTGTTTTCATAAGCTTAAAATGAGCCCTTTATATATACACTACCAGTCAAAAGTTTGGACACCCCTTCTAATTCAATGTTCTTTTCTTTATTTTTATTACTAAAATGACACTTCATGTCTTAAAGTAATGATGGACTGTTGTTTCTCTTTACTTAGTTGAGCGGTTGTTGATATAATATGGAT
>JAQMYM010000018.1:14142704-14165307 GCA_030014255.1 Parauchenoglanis ngamensis
TAGCCAGTTGACCTAATCTGCATGTCTTTGGACTGTGGGAGGAAACCGGAGCACCCGGAGGAAACCCACGCATGCAACATGCGAAATCCACACAGAAAGGCACCCTGGGTGACCTTCTTGCTGTGAGGCGACAGTGCTAACCACAACACCACCGTGCCGCCATTATGAACATTATAAAACACCAAACATTATTTTATTTATTAGTGACATAGACAGAGTTGGTAACTTATCTGAATGGCCACATGAATTGGATGGGATTAATTGAAGTCCAGTTCTCTGTAAGTAATGCCAACTTTGTGATTTTTTAATTAAAAAAAATATGATTTCTGAGTGGAGAATCCAGAAATAAAACGAAATGCTAAAACAGCCAAAATATTATTGTAAATATTTGAAAGGTGGTCTAATATTTGTTCATTTGGATTAAAATAAATGCCTACTGAAGGGGGCAATTATTTTCGGTTAAAGTGGTCTAAAAAATATATATATAAGTTTGACAACCTTTATGGGTTTGTTTGGCTTGTTTTTTTTAAGAAACTGACAGCGAGAGAAGAATCGATTCTTGGAATCGGCTCATGTTATTCCCAGCACCTGGACTCAGAATCGGATTCGAATATCCAGAGCAGCCATGACACGTGCGGACCAAGTTTTAAGCCACGCCCATGCATACTTTTAACCAATCAGGACTCACCATCATCGTCATCTTCTTGGTTCAGGAAGTTATGGATTGTGCTGAAGAATCACCTTAATAAATAAATCTCTTCGCTTGGTAAGCAGTGGTTGACTCTGAGTGAGTGACAGTCCGGCTGTCAAGGTGTGACTCCTAAACGAGTATCTATTGTGCACTCTTTAGGGTGTGTAACACATATTCTTTACTTATGTAGTGTGCTTATAATATAGGGAGCAAGAGGCATTTGTAACAGGAGCACGGGCTGCCGAGGACAAGCTGCTGAAGTCGGCGTGCGGCCATGTAAGTTCTGAATTGTTCTTATTTTGGGTTTTATTGCACTTATAAAGCCTGTAGGGGATTCGGTAAAATGGAGAAGCTGAAATTATAGGCTACAAATTGAGGTTTCCGAGGAAAGTTAGAACTCATTTGGGCTCGCGTGCGCTTTAATATGGCTGTCGACTTGAGCGCGCGACTTTCACAAGCGTATTATGGCCTCAGTTTCTCTCCGGTTATTTACCCAATAAAACCCACAGGTTAGAAAAAGCCTATAGATTGTAGTGCAGCCTCAGGTGTTACGGGAAATTGGAGTGATAGCGCTTTATGGTCAATATTCAGAATGAGACGTGCTTCTGAGCCCCTTCAGGTTGTTAGGCCTGCGGCGAAACTTAATAACCTTAACCATATGTGCAAATGCGCGTCATGCAAAAGTGTCCTGCTATTATTTTTATGCATATTTCTCTTCTCAAGCTATTCAGGAGGAAAGTAAAAGCACGCAGCCATTTAGCACCAGTGCCCAGTTTAAGAGGGCATTTAAGAGAGGAAATTACTTTTCTGACTAGTGGGAATCAATAGATGAAAGAATATAATAGCGTAAAATGTCAGAGGTAATTTTATTTTTTTTAAAACCTGGGAAGCTGAGGTGTGGACAGAAGCCGAGCTAGTGCTTTCATTTCTAAATCATGTCTGGACCTTATATTTAAAGACCCCATGAAATCAAAAGAGGTGTGTTTAGAGCAGAGTCTCATTTCCTGAAAGAGAAAAAAAATGGTCAAAGTCGCTAAATGTTTTTTCCACTAATGTGTGCTTTTACTTCCCAGCTGAATAGCTTAGGAAGAAGAAAAACTTTGAAAAGGGGTGGGGTTTTTTTGGTGACTCATCCTGTACTCCTTCAATTCTTATCCAATCAGATGCTTTCTTGAACACGCATGTCCCGCCCCCTTTACCAAACTAGGTGGGACAAATCACTTGAGTAGCAGCAAGTTAGAATCAAATATTCCTGTTGGGGGGTGTGTGAGCGCGCGCGCGTGTGTGAGCGCGTTCCCTTTCCCAAAATCTTGATATTGGCTCAGACATGTGATCGTTGCAGGAACTGTGATGATCAGTGTGTGATGTGCGGTGACGAGTGAGTATTTGGACATCTCAAACAAAGACAGTTTTTTTTTCATGTCTGAGAAAGCTAGATTCTTGATAGAGCTCGTGTTTAAGATCAGTCATCCCCCCCTCTCTCTCCCAGAGTAACTTAACACTCTCACACTGCCACATGGAAGAGTGTAAAAATAAAAAAAAAAAAAGAAAGAAAAATACTGCTGTGAGCTGGTAACAAATGAGTCACGGTACGGTACCAATCCAAGATGCGGTGGAACAAATCTCAAGCCACATAGTAATTTTGAGTGGGCCCTGTTTTTCGCACAGCTCATTCCGGCTGAACTCGTCTGTCCTGTGTTTCCCGCATCCTCCTCCACTCTTGTGCAAGCAGCGAGCGGTGTGGTATGCTCGATGGACTTGTTAACCTAACAAGGTACATGAGTCACATGTTAAAAATGATGGATTGGTAAAAGGAACAGAATTTTTTTTTGTCAGTTGGGCCTCTACAAATTGTGTAAATGAAATGTAGCCCCTTTGTCTGCATTCTGTTTTTAACCTCACTAGGGGTAAAGAGTCACTGATTCCAGTCGGTGCACTGGGGTCTTAATAAAATTACGATACATCTGCACCAATTTGAAACAACATTAATCAAGGGAAAATTTGGGAGGCGATCGATATAGGCGTGTCTGTATCAGTAAACACACACACACACCATTTTCTGTTCCTGGTGTTCATTATTTAGAAACATTACCAAATAAATTTCCTTTGGCATGTTCCTCCTGCTCTTTCTCTTCCTCACTTCCCTCTCAGGCTCAGGAAAGGAGGCGTGGCCTCTGTGTGTCAGTCCCACTGAAGGAGGCGTGGCCTCTGTGTGTCAGTCCCACTGGAGGAGGCGTGGCCTCTGTGTGTCAGTCCCACTGGAGGAGGCGTGGCCTCTGGGTGTCAGTCCCACTGGAGGAGGCGTGGCCTCTGGGTGTCAGTCCCACTGGAGGAGGCGTGGCCTCTGCGTGTCAGTCCCACTGGAGGAGGCGTGGCCTCTGTGTCAACTTATGAGGCATACATAGGGGCAGGGTTATTGGTGCAAAACTCTAAACTAGAAACTGTTCCTCTAAATATTTATTTTAAAATAATCATTAAAATGGATTGATTCTAATAGTTTCTATTGATGGAGCAATTTTTCAAGGTTATTTATTTCATTTCCTTGTTGTCTTGCTGTCTCTTTGTTGTAGGGGGGACCTGTTCTTGTGGGTGTTGGGTGTCTTGCTGGTGCTCTTCTGCTTCTTGGATGTGTGGTACTACCTTCGGCTGGTGGCTGTGTTACTCCGAGCCTGGTTCCTCTCCCCGGTGTTTGACATCACAGCAGAGCAGGCTGTCGGAGGCCACGTCCTTCTCCAAGATATTGACATGTGCCACATGAACAACGCACGCTACCTGCGCGAGTGCGACTTCGCCCGCATTTCCCTGTACGCCCGCAACGGTGTGCTCAAGGCCGCGAGGGCCCTGGGGGCAACGATGGTGGTGGGCGCGAGTACCGTGCGCTACAGACGGCCCCTGTGTGTGGGGGAAAGGTTTGAGCTGCGCACACGTATCGTCACGTGGGACGAGAAGGCGTTCTATCTTGAGCAGCGCTTCGTGTCCAATAAGGATGGAATGGTGGCAGCCGTCATGTTCTGCAAACAGAACGTGCTGCGCAGCAGCCCAAATAAAATCCTCCAACACTTGTGCAAGAGAAAGGTGGGTAATGCGCTGAAGTGGAGAGAGGAATGTGGATAGAAATTCTGACTGGAATGAAATGAAATGAAATGAAAGGGTGCTAGATTATTACAAAAGCAACAGTATGCGTGGTTTGGACATTACGAATCAAGCAAACTAAGGTGACGGTATATTAATGATGCAGCATACTTTGCTTATCAACCTAAAGTTACATTATTGCAGCTTCAAACAAAGTCATTCATTTGCAAGTATTTTTTCTTTTGAATTGAATAAGACGGCAGTTTACGTTGATCCGGTGATGTTGAAAAGCTGTCTATCTTGAAGCCCTATAAGAGCACTGTGACTCTATTACATAGTCCTGATACTGGAGACTCCTTCCAAAAATGTTAAAGGACCATCTGTAAAATAGTGCATGTCAGTGTAAATCTGAACAGTGTTTAAAAGAAATATTTTCACAATGTATCCACATTATAATCTCTCAAATGGTACTTCTGTGTAAACATACAGTATAGCAGTAAGATTGAGACACTGGACCTGTCAGTCTCACATGGCAACAATTCCACATTTTAGAAATGTCTTGAAGGGTTATTAAAAAAACTAAAGACACTGCAGACACCTAGACTGTGATTTGCTGATCTTAGCGTCTGACATACTCAACAGGTTGAAGTTCCCGAGTTTCCTGAAGAGCTGCAGCACTGGATCAGCTTTATAACGGCAAGCAGCCAGGCTTTAAAGGCCGAGAGTGGACTGGAGAAGAAAAGCGAATGACCTGAGCCTGTGGACTTTGAGACATTAATGTACATGTTTACCTGCTGAACATTCTGATAAACACACAGAACATGCATCAGATATAAATTCAAACTTGAATCCGAATCAGTGAATCATTTATATGACTCAGTTGACTGGCATCAGTGATATTTTTGTGCCATCAGATTACTTCAGATGTTTAATATGTACATTGTATTTACGGTTTTGTTGTGTGACTTATTTCCTGTATTAAAAACCCGTACAAAAGGTTTCAGTGTCATTGTAACATTAGGATCCTGTTTGGGAAAATTATCATGCGTTTGGGACGAGCAGGAGGTTTGGGGAGAGGGGCTGGAAGCTCATTGGCTGGTCAGCTGGTCACGTGCCTTTCGGCGACGGTAACGCGGAAGTATCACCTTGCAGCAGCCGGTGTTTCATTAGCGTGAGTACATCAAAATGCTTTTTATGGCGAGTTATTAACTCTTATTGAGAAAGCGACGAAATTATTCAGGTGTGATGTTGTTTAAGGAGAATTATTTTGGAGAAATATTTTACCGCAGTGTCGGGAGAACAGTGAAACAGGGTTAGCCTTCATGTAATGAACGAGCTGTAAGGCTAGCATGGACTTTGCTTCTCGTGTTAATGTACGCCTGAATGTTGTTGTTGTTGTTTTAAAAAAAAATCTCGTTATGGCGTTAGAATATATCAGAATAGGTCTTGGTGTTTTCCTTTTTTATTCGTAGAGAGGTATTTATTACTGTATTGTAATTAGTAGTCTTTTTTTCTCTCCAGGAAATGACATCATAACCACGAGCACTTGTTAATAAACAGACTTATAAATTGTTATCTAGCTAGGTTTTAAGTTCAACTTTCTAATTTGTTGTCTGATGAGAATAAAGTCATTCATTCCTCAGGAAAAACTGACTTTCTCTTAGTGTGAAATGGCACAAATATTAACATACTTGAATATTTACTTACGTTTTAAGTGCCATATTTAAAAAAAAACCTCACTTTCCTATTTTCATTCTCAGAAATAAAGGCACCAAACTGTCCTTTCCTTGTCCCTGTGGCTTACCTTTCATCCCTGAAGCTTCAGAGGTGCATCACGAGTCTAACCATGTCCTTTAAATGACTTTTAAGAAAACATGGATCATTTCTGAATCTATAAATTAAAGGCACAAAAGTACCAGTACCTTCATAGTACTTTGAAGCGACAAGGACAATGAATGTTTTAGTGCAGGGGGTAGGCGATGCATGATACGGAAAAAACATCGTATTATTGTGTGAGCTGTTCACTCACTATGTAAAAAAAAAAAATATTAAGGTGGTTTTTGTAAGTGTCATATTGTAAAACATTTATATTCTTCTTTTCAATTCTGTCAGAAATAAAGATACCTGACTTTGCTTTTCGTTATTTTTGCAGTGCTGCATCGAGTGTGGGCCCTTATTGTGCAGCTTTCACCTTTAACCCCAAGGCACATGGTGTGCCCTGAATGAACTTTCAGAGTGAAGCTAAAAAGGTACACCAGGTGTCCAATTATGTATCTCAAATTACTTTTAAGGGTGCACTGTGTTCCTGTTTCCACGTGAAAGGTTTGGTAAAATATGTATTCGTGATGGTACCAATCCAGCGACAAGAAAAGAACAAACTGGGGGGGGGCAGACTTTCTTATCAGGGTGGCCAAAATATTACAATATTTACATAGTTATCTTTGCTATCTATAACATTTTGGTAGGTTGTATGTGCCTTAAAGGTGCTAAAAAAAATAGGTCTCTGACGGTTAATAACAAAATGTTATTGACTTTTTTCACTCGTTGAGCCCTCCACCCATTTCCTACCATGGACACCAAGCTCCGCCCCCAACACTTATGTTATTTAACTAGAGTTAGCATGATAACCGGAGTCACCGTTAGCAGGGATTGTCATGACATCACTTTCAAGTGTACTTGGAAATTCAACTGCGTGAAAGCTGAGTTATAACTTTATAAACATTAAACTTTTCATTGTACTGATTTATGAGGAGGTGAAGGGGCGTTGGGGGCGTGTCTATAAAATGATTGGCAAGAGGTCAAGCCAAATACAAACAAACGTGCAGGTTTGCAAACCGGGTTTTTTTCCGCTGTGTAATATAATTGTTCGGAGGTACTGGCTCAAACTATTATTTTTGATCACTCCTACATGATTTTCCACATTATTCTAGTAAAAGAAAAAAAAGAAAAATATTAACTGTTGCACATATATAATGTGTGTGTGTGTGTAGATAGGTAGAGGTAGTTGTTTTGTGTTTAAGCTCCACAAAAGTACATAATTATTCAAAATAAATGCTTGTTATTCATTTTTTTTCATTCTTAATCAAAGGAATCATTTAGTTAATAAGCTATTATATTTTACTCCAACAAATACAAAATGTTTGTAAATAATTATTGTTGGTTATTAAGCCTATAGTATATATATTTTTTCATTTAACAAAAGGATTACTTGAGTTGAAGAAGAATAGGAAAATCAATGTTGCATTCCTTTTTTTTCCCCTTTTGGAATGAAAATATCTTTTCCGTTTCTTTCTTTCTTTCTTTTTTTTTTCTTCCCAAAAATATCGACAAATCGAATCGTGAAGCCGCTATTGCTAACTGAATGAAGATAAATCATGAACTAGGTGAATTGTTCCATGCATACTGTTTTCCTTCCCTACACTGTCAGAGATAAGAGTGCTGAACTGTAGATTTCCGTGCTTTAGCGTGTATCTTTTACCTTAAAACTGCACGCGGTGTGGATTTCGTTAAAGGTGCCTTAATGGTGTGTAAGTTTCAATTATGTACCTTAAATCATTTTACAGGTCAATTCATTATACGATTTGAGCAAAGAGTACGATTTACTCTTTTTAATTTCAGAGCCATGTTGCTGTGGGTTCTGTCCAGCTTGCTGGTGCTGTTTAGTACCGTCGACTTGTGGTATTTCGTGAGAGGAGCCTGGGCGGTCCTGAAGTACCTGTTCCAGGACCCGGTCCGAGACGTGCTAGCCGAGCAGGTCGTCCATGGCCGGGTTCTCCTCCATGACATCGATTACATGGGCCACATGAACAACGCTCGCTATCTGAGGGAGTGCGACTTCGCCAGACTCTCTTATTACACCCGCATCGGCATGTTCAGGGCCTCGCACGCGCTCGGGGCCAGGATGGTGGTCGGAGCCTCGACTATCCGCTACCGGCGGTCTCTCGGACTCGGAGAGGCGTTCGAGCTGCGTAGCCGCATCGTGGCCTGGGACGACAAGTCTTTCTTTATGGAGCAGCGCTTCGTGTCCAAATCCGACAGCTTCATCTCCGCCGTCATACTGTGCAGGCAGAACGTCCTGCGTAGCACGCCCGACCAGATATTACAGCATGTCTGCAAGAGAAAGGTACATCCGGTTTGTTTACATTCGCGCAGCTTCACCATCATAACGTCTTACACTTGTTTGTCTGTTTTTAAGGTGGAATGTCCTGATATCCCAGAGGACCTTCAGCACTGGATCAATTTCATCTCAGCTAACAGTCAGGCTCTGCGAGCAGAATGCGGCTTAGACGAGAAGACCAAGTGATGACAGACCGGCTTTTCTTTATCTAAGCACATTTTCTTTAATACTTACGTTATGTCAGTATGTTAAGGGAGGGGGGGGGTAAAATCTTGAAACCCAGAGGTTAGGGATGCATCGATACCGGGTGCTGATCCAACATTCTGCTCATTCACTCGTAAAAAAAATAAAAAAAATAAAAAAAAATCCACTGATACGTGACCAGCCCTGTTGCGCTTTGTCAACAAACGAACGACTTGAAATACCAGACATCTGCGAAAACACCAAGACAGCATCGTTTAATAATACAAGTAACTTGATAAAACACCGTATAGCGTTTTAACAGTATCTTTAATGGAGAGCACGAGCGTGACTCACACCAGCTGTATCAGTGGTCATTAAATTGAGCGTAAGGTGCCGTGAAGTGCACAGACGCGAGCACCGTCTCGAGACCCGGGTACCTCGGGTCGGATCGCAGCTTTCGGAGTCGAAGTGGAGTTCATGGCACTTTGCGCTGATTTTTAATGAGGAGGCTGCTGTCTAAACGTCATAACATCTGAACTCTATGCTGAGTTTTACGGTTTTTATTAGTAGCATATGGCAGCTACCAACACAAACGGAACAAAATCAAAGGTTTCAGTGTTCACTTCGGTATCAAGAGTACAAAATAACGTCCTCCAAAAAGGAACGCGTGCATCCGTAATGATTGCGTGTTATCGGATTATATGGAAATACAGTGAAGGATTCGGCTACCTTTCTAAATTACTTGCGATTTCTAATGGAATATTTTACACTGAACGGGCACAAAGTACATCTTTGCTGGAAAGGGAACATTCAGCTGAAGTAATTACTTGAAAACCGAGCTGGCTGCATGTATTACATTTTATTTTTCGACCAAGTTCTGTATACTAACCCAATCTCACACTAGAACATTCTAGCAAAATAGATGTATGAATATATAACATAGACTGATATAATAGTCTAATTGTATTGTTTTGGATTTATTTGAAAAGATCTGAATGTGGTTTGTATCCATTATTTATTTATTTAAACTGTCGGAGAGAATGCACTGAAATGCGGCTCGCGCCTGACGAGAGTCTTGCATGTTTCCTCTTTAACGCACATTATTATTTCCGCGAGATCAAAAGAGACGACGAGCCTAAAGGTGTTTTATTATGATGAAGTTGTTCGTGATGGGGCTAATAAAGAACAGAGTAATTATTTTATGACCCGTTTCACAACGTTATTGTATTATTACAATTGTTATTGTATTTTTGTTTTATGAAATATTTATGGAGCTAGTATGTATTTTGGGTGTTGATGTAGCATCCCTAAAGACACACAACTCAATAAACATGGACTACATGAATATTAATCTAGTCTGTGAAATCCTCTAATGAAATTACAGCGTATTGTGGTTCTGTGAATAATGCTGCCACCTAGTGCCAGATTTCCATGTTAGCTAGAGTAGGAAGTTAGGTAACTTGTTTAGATGTGTAAACAAAAGCTATTTTCACCAAAGTTATATTTGATTAAAAAATGTGTTTACAGCCACAAGCGGACTCGTCTTACAGACTAATGGATAGAATATTGAAAGATATGAGATATAAATGCTTTATTTGACTAATAATTTTACACCACATAGCTGCTAAATTCTGGATTCTGATTGGTCAGAAGGTGTTAATCAGTTTCTATAACAGCAGCTGTGACAGAAGCTCCAGCTGCAGACAAATCACGCGTTCTTGCACAGGTACTCGTACAGCCCCAAATAATCCACATAAATAATAATAATAATAATAAACAGATCAATGAAGAAAAATGTTGAACTGTTGACATGGTGCAGTTTGTTTTATTAAGAGCGAGGCAATTAACTACTCTGATGACGGAATGTTTGTTTATAGCTGCTTTAATGTGAATGTGGAACTAACTTGTCTCAACACAACGTTAAATGTAACTCTAAATGGATAAAAACACATTGTGTCATTCAATAATATTCCTAAAAGAATGTATCACTGGCAAATTGTTGTGGAATTAGATGAATAAAAAAGATTGAAATAAACTTTGGGTACTAACGTAACGCTGTATCACACCGAGCTGTTGTTGATTATTTTCCTTTAACAGCATGTCCACAAACGTTTTATTCCTTACATATTTTATTTTTCTCCCCAATTTGATCACTGGATAATTCCCACCTGTAAATGCGAATGCGAAAGCTAACACCTTCCTCCTAGACATGTGAAGCCAGCATCATATGGAACCGCTGTGCCACAGGGCCGCGCAACACGAGCAGAGAAACGCGCTATCCGCCCTCTTCTGCATACACGAGCTCAGAGATTAGCTAGTGTGGCTGTGATTGACAGAACGAGTGGGTACGACATTCCTTCCACCCAGAAAGCGTGGCTATTTTGCTGCATTGGCTCCCAGCTGCAGATGGTTGTGACATTGCTGGGATTTAAACTCTCAATCTCCCGACGATAACGCGAGCACAACGTGACCAGCGCTCCAAAGAGGTCAAAACCCTGACCTGTGAGCAAAACAGCAGCATCGTGTGAGGACATAAAGTCCACCTGCACAATATACTTCCTACATCTTAATGCATTTATGAACCCTCTCTTTGTCTTTCTCTCTATCTCTCCCTTCCTTCCTGTCTTTCTTTCATTATTTCATGCCCTTCTTCCTGTTCTCTCCTTTCTTTGTTTTTTTTCTCGCTTATTCCTTTATGTAGCTTTCCTTCTTTCTTTATTTTTCCTTCTTCCTTATTCCAGTCCTTTCTCAACTCTCTTCCTTCCTTCCTCCTTCCCATTCTCCCGCTTCTTTGCTTTTTCTTATTTCTTTTTGTTTTCCTTCTTTTTTTCCCATTTCCTTTCTCTCTTTTTTTAGCCCTTTCCCTACTCTCTCTTCCTTCCTTCCTTCTTCCCATTCTCCCCCTTCTTCGCTTTTTCTATTTCTTATATAATTTATTTTGTTTTTCTTTTCTTTTTAATTTCCCTTTACTTTATTCAGTCTTTTCTCTACTTTCCCTTCCTTTCTTCCTGTCCATGTTTCTTTCATTCATTTATTCATGTCCTTCTTCCCATTCTCTCACTTCTTTGGTTTTCCTTCTTTCTTTTTTCAGTCTTCTCTACTCTCCCTTCCTTTCTTCCTTCCTTTCTGTCCTTCCCATTCTCTCCCTTCTTCCTTTCTTCCTCTTATTCCTTTATTGTGTTTTCCTTCTTTCGATTTCATTTCCCTTCTCTCTTTTTCAGCTCTCGCGCTCTCTTTCTCTCTTCCTTCTTCCCATTCTCCCCTTCTTTGCTTTTTCTAATTTTATATCCGTTATTTTGTTTCTTTTTTTCTTCTCATTTCCCTTCTCTTTTTCAGTCCGTTCTCTACTCTCCCTTTTTCCCTTCCTATCTTCCTTCCTTTCATTAATATATTCATGTCCTTCTTCCCATTTTCTCACTTCTTTGGTTTTTTTCTCTCTTATTCTTTTAGTTTTCCTTCTTTCTTTTTTCAGTCTTCTCTACCTCCCTTTCTTCCTTCCTTTCTGTCCTTCTTCCCATTCTCTACCTTCTTCATGTTTTCTTTCTCTTATTCCTTTATTGTTTTCCTTCTTTCGATTTCATTTCCCTTCTCTCTTTTTTCAGCTCTCTCTCCCTCTCTCTCTCTCTCTCGTCCTCCTTCCCATTCTCCCCTTCTTTGCTTTTTCTATTTCTTATATCATTTATTTTTTTTCTTCTTTCTTTTAAGTTTCCCTTCACTTTATTCAGTCGTTTCTCTACTTTTCCTTCCTTCCTTCTTTCTTTTATTCCTTTATCCATGTCCTTCTTCCCATTCTCTATTCTCTCCCTTCTTCCTTTCTTCCTCTTATTCCTTTATTGTTTTCCTTCTTTTGATTTCATTTCCCTTCTCTCTTTTTCAGCTCTCTCTCTCTCTCTCCCTTCTCCCCATTCTCCCCCTTCTTTGCTTTTTTCTAATTTTATATCCGTTATCTTGTTTCTTTTTTCCTTTTCATTTCTCTTCTCTTTTTCAGTCCGTTCTCTGCTCTCCCTTTTTCCCTTCCTACTTTCCATTAATATTAAATATTAATATTAAAATGTTCTTCTTCACATTCACCTTCATAGACAAAAGTACAAGTGTGGTGGACATTTTCCTCCCCGAGCTGTGATCATAGTTTACAAAGTGCTTTGGAGTAGCCCTCCAAAAACCTCCTCCCACGTGCTAGCTGATGGAAATCCCTGGAAATCCCGAGGACATCCCTGGAAACCCCCTCATGGGCCTCGTCTGCTTCGCCGATCCGTTCACTACTTTCTGTTTGAACCCGATTGAAAGGTAAATGGATGTAAATATACAATAAACTTTTTTTTTTCATAAATATACTAACTTTAGAAGGTGATTAATGTAGGCCAGGGAAAAAAAGACTAGCCAAGTAAAAAGAATGAAGGAGTTTTAAAGATCTTTAAGGAGCTGTTATCATCCACTTACCTCAATGAGCGAGCTTGCTAATTCAATTAATTACCAGCTCCAAATAACTATGTGACGCTAAATCCAATCAGTCTAATGTAGTGAAAGAGAAACAATCCGTGCACGCTTCATTCAGATATCTTTATTATTACAGTTATGAAGAAAGTCACGAATTTCATCACACGTGTCCTGTTGTTATTGTTATTGTTATTGTTATTAAAACCCGGCCATTTTGTAAACTTTAAATCCGGATTACTAATGATAGAGACATGATATTGGTGTCATTCTTCAGGGTTTTTCAATTCTTCCATCGCCATCAGTTTTAAAATTGACTGAAGTTGAATATGTGTTGTCCATGTACGTACTAACTTTGTTTTTTTCCCTACTATTCCTTTATTTTGTCTTCCTTCTTTCTTTCTTTCGTTTTTCAGTGTTCTCTCACCGTTGCTTCCTCTCCGTCGCTCTTTCTCCACGGCAACAGACTCCTCCCTTTCCTCTGCACAGGCCACGCCCACAGTCACGTGACTCCCTTCGGACAAAAACAAAGCCCTCAGCTTGTCACCTCGGTACGCGGAGACTTCGGTGTATTTGTGAAATGGCGCAGGCGGGTGTGTTTTTGGAACATGACCAGTTTAATTGTTCAATCTGTCTGGATGTGCTGAAGGATCCTGTCACGGTTCCGTGCGGCCACAGCTACTGTAAAGCCTGCATTAAAGGCTACTGGGACCAGGATGATTATTTGGGGGTTTATGGCTGCCCTCAGTGCAGGCAGAGCTTCACTCCCAGGCCTATGCTTGGCAGGAATACGATGCTGGCCGACGTGGTGGATAAACTGAAAAAGACGGCGATTAATTCTGCTTCTCCGGTTAAATCCGAGCCCACTCGAGCCGAGCCGGGGGACGTGCAGTGCGACGTGTGCACGGGAAGCAGGAACCGAGCCGTGAAGTCGTGCCTGGTTTGCCTGGCGTCTTACTGCGAGGAGCACCTGAAGCCGCACTACGAATCCCCAGCCTTCCTGAAGCACAGACTCACAGCACCGACCTCCAGCCTGCAGGAAAGCCTGTGTCCCCGCCATGACAAGCTGCTGGAGATTTTCTGCAGGACAGAGCAGCGGTGCATCTGCTATCTGTGTTTAACCGACGAGCACAAGGGCCATGACACGGTTTTGGCCTCCACGGAGATGGCCGAGAAAAAGGTGACGCGTGAAAGGAGCTCGTGCTCATTCTGTTGCTCTCTCGCTGTTGTGTAAACAGCTGAAAATAAAAGCTTGGGAGTTCTAGGTGATTTCACTTTCACAGTGAATCACAGTCCTGGATACGAACACGCTGCTTGGATGAATGAATGATAAATAGAGTCGTTCTGCGTTTTCCGTTGTCTCGTTTTAAAATTAGCTTGTGTGCTAAATGGATAGAACTTTACCTTATCCGTTATGTTAACTCTTGACCAATCGCAGGCCGCCACGTCATCAGTTTGGCATGTTTCTGTTCCATCGAGATTCTATTTCCAGGTGCCTGGAAATCAAGGAGTCAGTTCCAAGAGTCGATTCCACACACTGTTCTCGACTCCTTGTTGTAAAATGAGCAGTACTGTATTAGTTATTTGCATAATACTCTGCTATATGATGGACAGTATGAATGGCAAAAGGTCCTAACACGTTTATTTACTTTATATGAAGTTCCTCCTGGAGAAGCTGTCAAATGGCTTGTCTTGCTGACCTTTTGAAACCAATACATCATGTTTATCATGTATAGAATCATATTCTGTGTTCTTAAACCACGAACATCTGATCTGCCGTGACGGTAAAGACCGGGAACTGTTGTATGTATTTTGTGGAAAATAACTATTACGGTGTATAGATGAATTAAAATGATACTATAGTGCTTTGGCATTCTCAAATCTGATTGGTCAGAAAGTGTGGATTAATTTTTTGTATCAGCAGAATCAGCACACAGTGTGTTGTGCACTTCGAGAGAGAAAAACAAGTCTTGAAGGAACAGCTGTTTATCCAAAACATTAACTGTAAAGGGTTAAAAAGCACCGCATGTCATTTATTCATAATTAAAAATTGTTATTGTTGAGAAATTGCTGTCGTGGAATGGGAGTAAAACACGTCCGAACATGCGGTTATAGGAAAATAATCAACTTCAGGCTGGTAATAGTAATTTGTCTTCATCACACCACCTCACTGTTGGTTGTTTTTCTTATAGCAGCACACCCTCAAGTCAAAAAAACAAAACATGGTCATTAGAACAATACTGTTAGTACATAGTAAGTAATCAGATAAGAGACTACTAGCTATTATGTACAGCTTACAGTGTGGTGTTTTTACAGGACGTTCTGGCGGAAACACAAAGGAAATCCCAGCAGAGAATTGAGGAGAGGGAGAAGGAGTTGCAGGATCTGAGGCGAGCCACTCAGTCTCTGACCGTGAGTCTGACCACGACGTGTATCTTCTTAATGATCACTTTAATCATTTGATCTGGTTTTATCTTTAAGAAGCAGTTAGTAAGTTTTAAAGTCCTCTGTTGCCTGTGATGGAACTACATATGATCTGTGGGATTCGAAGAAAACGAGCAGCTCCGGTTCAAACAGGTCCAGAAAATCGGCGAGGTTTAATTCTTACTTTATTTCCATCACCTTCAGCTCTCAGCGCAGGCGGCTTTAGAGGAGAGCGAGCGGATTTTCACGGAGCTGGTTTGCTCGATAGAGCGGCGGCGTACCGAGGTGAAGGAGCTGATCCGCGCTCAGGAGAGAGCAGCCACGAGCCAAGCCGAGGAGCTTCTCCGCCAGCTGGAGCAGGAGATCGGGGAGCTGAAGAAGCGAGACGCTGAGTTAAGCCAGCTCGCTCAAACCGAGAACCAGATCTCCTTCCTGCAGGTAGCGATTCCGAGTCCTGCTCAACGAGTGCGAATGTTTTGCTCGCACCTAGAGATCTCAAACGAAGTGTGAATTTTGAAGGCAAAAATGAAGTCAATAAAATTTCACTGTACACAACCAACCCGAGCAGCAGTTAGAGGGACTTTACCGGGCTGTAGTTTATTTCAACTAGCAAATAGAAATATGCTGGAATATTAGAAGAAAAAAAAGCTGAGAATTTTGAAATCGGTACCATTGTACTGAATGATTAGATTTGTTCCCTTAATGGATAATTCGAGGCAAAATTATGATGTCTGTAAACAGGAAGAGATTATTTGCATTCATTTGCATGTAAAGCCTTTTTCAGGACACCTACATTGCACAATTATTTATTTTACTATAGTTTAGTATCACTAACCTACAGAACCGTCTTCCGCTTGATGTTCTTGTTTAGACCTACGGGTCCGTGTGTGTCCAGCCCGTGTGTATGGACGTTCCCATCATCACCGTGGACCCTGGTTTTGGGTGTGTGATGAGCGCGGTGTCCGAGTTCCAAGCCCTGCTCGATGATGTGTGCCAAGGTGGCTTTGTGAATATTTCAGAAAAAGGTACGCAGAAAAAAAGTAATGACACGTATGTCTCGAAGTAATGCAGCTGTAAGGAGATTAGTCCAGCACTTGCAATGAAAAACCGTATATCAGCCATCTTAGGTAAAAATCACCTAAGCATGGTAATACATTGTTTGATGCCATTTATTCAATATAAAGCGTTCACCACAGTGTTTCGACTCAGTGCTCTGCACATCCTTAACGACCTCTTAACTGAGTTTTAGAGGGCATGTTAGAGCAGGAAAATCACTACAAGTAACAGGCCACCAGAACCTGTGCTAGGAAACTGATGTAATTTTCATGTTATTGTTGTTTGTGCAGGTTATTGAAGAAAAGTTATGCAAATGTACTAGTGAGCTAGGTCTTTTGTCAGACCAAGATGCTGAGGCAAGGTGTCTGTTAACAGATGGACGAGGCAAACATAAGAATAGGTAATTGCATGTAATGCATGGTTTCAAATTAACTACAGTACATCATTCATTATTTAATGGCTATTGGAACAAAACCTTATATCTCCAAAATGAAATTTTTTTTCTTTATTATGAAGTATGGAAAATTTTATTCTTAGTAAGTTTCTGTTGAGCTATTCGTCATGAAATTTTTACACAGTGTAAAGGGCAGCTAGCATGTATATGTATATGTGTATATACATGGGTATATATATATATATATATATATAATGTGGCTGATCTCCTCATAACCTCATCCTGATTCCCATTGGCCTATAGGATACAAAGGTACTTGTTGCTTTCCTGTATCCTGTATATCTGCTATTCTGCCCTCTGGTACCTCCACTCCCTCAGGCCTGATCACTTTCCCTCTCTTAGCCACCATGCAGCCACAGATAAATATCTCCAGAGGGTCAGACAGGTGCTCAGAAGCCAGCTAAATGGTAGGAATAAGATCCAAGCCATCAACATATATGCCCTACCAACCATCAGATACCCAACTGGAATAGTGAACTGGCCACAGGAGGAAATAGATGCCACTTGGAACATCTGTGCATACATCAAGAAGATGGCCCCCCAGGACAAACTGATGAAAGAATGTCTCAGTCAGCAGAAGACAGACGATGATTAGGAGGATGAGAAAGCATAATGGAAGACCAAGCCCCTCCATGGAATGTACCATTGGCAGATAGAGGAAGAGGCTGACATAAGAAAAAGCCTACCAGTTGCTAGAAAAAGCAGGCCTGATCGGCTCTGATCATGGCAGCACAAGAACAAGCCCTAAGCACCAGATCTGTAGAGGCAGGGGTCTACCACAGTAGGCAGGACCCAAGGTGGAGGCTGTGCAAAGATGCAGTCTGGGACAGCATATACTGAAAGGCATAACCAAGTGGTGGGGATAGTATACAGAACCATCTACACTAATTATGGGATAGAACTTCCAAAGTCCTAATGGGAAACACCACCAAAAGTAGTTGAGAACAACAGAGCTAAGATCCTATTGGACCTAATGTTCCTGACAGATAAGCAGCCAGGCATAGTGATGGTTGATAAGGAGAAGAAAACAGCAGTAGTGATAGATGTGGCAGTCCCACCTGACAGTAATATCAGGAAGAAGGAGCATGAGAAGATTGAGAAGTATCAAGGCCTGAAGGAACAACTGGAAAAGATTTGTAAGGTGAAGTTTCAGTAATAGGGCTGTGACTCCCAAACTGGGAAAGTGGCTCTAACAGATTCCAACAGATTACATTACACTAGTACAACAACTCATGAACTAGAGGTCTCTGTCCAGAAATGTGCAGTTCTAGGAACAGCTAAGACACAGAACCCTCAAAAGCCGTTTAGGAAATTATACATATATATAATGACTGAAAACTCTGAATATATTGAATGAAACCTGAATATATGGAATGAAACTTGAATATATGGAATGAAAGTCTGGAATATATGGAATGAAACTCTGAATATATGGAATGAAACTTCAATATATGGAATAAAACCTGAATATATGGAATGAAACCTGCCGTCATGGAGGCACTCGCGCCCTTGTTGTGGCAGAGCCATGTTGTTTCAGGCCAATATCATTCCGTACTGATGCAAGAACGTGTTGCTATAAAAACTTTGTACATGGACAAAAAAAACAAACAAAAAAAACAGAACAATGGTGTATTATTATCATGCTGATTTGTGAATAGAGAAAATGGGAGGAAATTTCTCCAAAACCACTAGTAATAGTCTTTTTCTTATGTCGACACTAGAATTCCCCACGACTTGAGACATGTCTAATTAACCAACATGTTTTGTGAAAATGTTCATAAGTGCAATGCCTGTCATTCGCCGAAAGTGGAAAAGACGCGAAAGTAGCATTTACAGCATTTGGCCTTCTGCGGCGAAACAGTGAATAAACTGCTGCATCTGTAGAGTGGGATTGTACAGAGCCCTGCTCAGGACATGACAAGGGAAATATTAAAATGTGGCCATGATGGAACTAAAACGGGGGAACAATTTATTAAAACGTGGCCACAATTAAAGTTAAATGAAGGAATGTATATATCGTGGGTACCAATTAATAAAACGTGGTCGCGATATTTTTTTCTTTTCATCTCCTAAGCAGCTCCGTAGTGTTCAATACGGTTAGCAATACTATTTTTGCCATGCATGCATTTGCCAGATTGGTAATTATGTCGCCGTTGCTTAGCATTGCTAGTACTAGATTCTGTGATAGTTCACTCATAGACACGCTCTTGCATAAGTTCGGAATAATATTAGCCTAAACATCAAAAACACAACATGGCGCTAGTGCCTTCATAACTTCAAGTTTCATTCAGACTTCATTCCATATATTCAAGCTTCATTCCATAAATTCAGATTTCATTCCATATATTCAGGTTTCATTCCATATACTCAAGTTTCATTCCATATATTCAGACTGTTATTCCATATATTCATATAGAATGAAAGTCTGAATATATGGGATGAAGTCTGAATATATGGAATGAAACCTGACGTCATCAAGGCACTAGCGGCCTTCTTGCTGCAGCGCCATGTTGTTTCAAGTCAATATCATTCAGTACTGATGCAAGAAAGTATATTATATATATTGGAAATTCTCTGTGACATTTTGCCAATCCACACAACAGTAACAATAACAGTTAAATGTTAATGTACAAATATACATATATTTTTAATATCAAAATTAAGTTTTAAAATTAGTTCTGTATTTTATTGGTAGCTAATGCAATTGATCCAGAACAAGAGCACTCTCTGTAGTTTTGTCTCTTCTTAGTACTCATTACAAAGTCTGGCAGCTACATTTTGGACCATTTGTAGTGGAATGGGTCAGCCCCACATTCAGTGATTTACAGTAGTCCAACCAAGAGGTGATAAAAGCATGGATCCTTAAAAAGCAGCGTTAACTTGGCTATGGTTCTAGGCTGATAAAAGCTTCCCTTCACAATGCTGCTGACTTGAATACTAAAATCCAAAGATGTGTCCAAGAAGACACCCAGATTTTTAACTGCATTGTGCAGATTTGCAAACAGGGGATCAAGAGCATTGTTTAGTCTAGTGACTGAGATAGGAGGGCCAAATATGATGACTTCAGTTTTCTTTTCATTTAGCTGAAGGAAATTCTATGACATCCAGAATATGATGCTATCTAAACAGTTGAAGAGGTTCTTCAAAAAGGAAGTGGTGTCAGATGTAGCTGGCAGGTTAAACTGGGTCATCCCCATAACTGTGATACAGTTTTTCAAAGGGAATGTATAGTGAGAATAAAAGAGGCCCTAAAATTGAAAAATGTGATCTCACTTAGTGACCTCGACCATAACAGTGACTTTAGAACCCACAACACATCGAATGGGTTAAAATGGCTGAAAACCACATTGGCTTCTACTCTTCTCAGTCAAGAACAGGAATCTGATAATACAGTGGGCACAGGCTCACAGTTGAAGATATGCTCTTCAGCTGTTATAGCTGGTCCAACTCAAATAAAAGTGTTATTCGGCAAGTAGCAAAACTATTTATATCAATTAGCTTGTAAAAATTTAAACTAACGTATTTTTCCGACCCAGCCTTTGTTTTACAAGTCGATCCCAAAAAGAGTCAATTCACTAATCTTGGGCATTGAAAACTGAGAAACAACTGCAAATCTGTGGAGTCGATTTCACATACTTAAATTAATTCACCTTGTGCACACCCAAAGCAAGCAGAATAAACTTAGTATCTGAGAGTTTCAGTGAGTGAAAAAGGCAGCTGAAATTTATTATTTTTATTTATTTAGATCTTTATTTTGAATTTGTATGTTCTAAACCTGAACAAATAGTGGCTTGAACTAGACATACAGCTGCAAAAAAGTGTGGTAAGTGATTAAAAAAGTAATAAGCAGGAAATGATGTAGGCTACACACCATCACCTTGAGTTAGTCTGATTGTTTATTCTGTACCATTCATATATAATTATTGTATTGAATTGTATTGAGTATCACCATTAAATAGAAGAGTATCACCATTCAATGAAGTCTCTGAGTCCCTAAGTCTCAGGTGGCATCTGTTAGACCTTTAAATAGATGTTTACTGAATAGTAGGAGATGTATGGGCTTAAGGGGGAGGGGCTTTTGAGGTCATCCTCAAACTTTGACAGGTGATAAAGTCATTTGTTGTGTTGGCATTTCTCTGTAAAGTGGCAGACAGAATGTTTCTCTAAACTTCTAAATTCATTCTGTTGTTACTATCAGGAGTTACTTGATCAAGAAAGATTAGTGAGAAGGTCCAGAAGTAGGTCAACCTTCGTGAACTTTTTCAATGTCTGGTTGTTAGTACACAAGTTGTTTCTTTCTTTTTCAGGACATTCCAAATTGTTGAATTGGCTATGCCCAATGCTTGTGCAATGGCTCTGATCAATTTTCACTCTTTTTTCATATTCATAATTTCTTGCTTTACTCCCATAAACAGTTCTCTGATCTTCAAGTTGGTTTATCCTTTTAAACAACAAATGCAGTCTTCACAAATTAATCCCAGGGCTCAAACCAAATGTATATATTCAGAGCTATTAGATCTAATAGAATCAATCTAATTGGCTTGGAGAGTACATCCTTGATAGCTCATTATACCTGTCATGCTTGCAACTTCTCAAGTGGAGATATCATAGTGTTAAACAAATCATGCAGCCCTCACTTAGAGAACATTTTCAGTGACTGTAAACCATTTTATTAACTGCTGGAGTTTTCCTTAGTTCTTCTGGTCAGTGTTTACATCCCACCTCAGTTGTGTGTTAGTAAAGCATTACAACACCTGGCTGACCAGATAACTAACATGGAGCATAAACACCCAGACTCCCTACTCATTGTTCTTGGGGTTTTTAACAGAGCAAACCTCAGCCATGAACTACACAAATACAGACAGCACATTAAGTGTCCTACCAGGGACAAAAACACACTGGACCACTGTTTCACCTCATTAAAGGACTCCTTTTGCTCTGTTCCCCATGCTGCTTTGGAACTCTCTGGTTAATTTTCTTCTTATTTACAGGCGGAACCTATGGTCTGCAAAGCTTGTGGTCAAAACATCTCACTGACATTGTGACATTCTACATCAGTTTTTGTGAGGATATGTGTGTGCCATCTCAAACACTCTGCACATACAACAACAATAAACACTGGTTTACAAAAAACTCAGGCAGCTTTGTCGTCTGCCTAAGGAGGAAGCCTACAGAAGTGGGAACAGAATCATGTACAACCAGACCAGAAACACACTGACGAAAGAGATCAGAGTAGCAAAGAGGTACTACACTGAAAAGCTGCAAAACAGGTTTTCAGCCAATGACCCTGCATCAGTGTGGAGAGGCCTGTAGCACATCACCAACCACAGGAGACCATCCCCCCACACTGTAATGAATAATCAACTGGCCAAAGAACGTGTTTTACTGCAGATTTGACAAACCCAACTTTCACACCTCCCCACCCTGTCAAACTACATCACACATTCATCACCCCCCCCCCCCCTCTCCAGTGTCACCCCACCTGCACTCAGGATCTGTGAAGATGATTTGAGTGTACTTTCCCGGCTAGGCCTAGGGTGAGTGGAAGAACAATAACATATTTACAGTTGTGGGTTGATTGGATGATGGTGAAGGTGGAGGAAATAGGCCAAGACGTTGGAGGTATGCCTAGCTTTTATTGTCAACACACAATAGACATGGGAAAACAGGACAACCATGAAAAACAAGGAGGCTAGTCTCACCCAGGAGGGAGAACATGGACGGTGCCAAAGAATAAACACAACAAAGGAGAGACTACACTAGGTTGTATTATAGAACTAACCTAACTAGAAGAACATTGTAAGCTAACTACACTAGGCTAAGCTAAACAAAAATACAAGGGGTGGCACCCACCCTCTAACCTAGTGTGTCTAGACGATTCTACACACCTACGTGATGGAATGTACACTACCAGTCAAAAGTTTGGACACACCTTCTAATTCAATGTTTTTTTCTTTATTTGACATAATATGGATTACTACAGTTGTTCAATAGGGCTGTTACAAAAAATACTGTATTTTTATCATTTACCATTTACTATTTACTGTATGTCTTAACATGTGTCTGTATGTTTTAATGAGGTGCACCTGTTCACGGAAAAGCATTCCAGGTGACTACTTCATGAAGCTGGTTAAGATAATGCCCACAATATCATCAAGCTAAATGGTGGCTA
>JAQMYM010000018.1:14195469-14217105 GCA_030014255.1 Parauchenoglanis ngamensis
ACATGCAAACTCCACACAGAAAGGCACCCTGGGTGACCCGGGGATCGAACCCAGGACCTTCTTGCTGTGAGGCGCCAGTGCTAACCACCGCACCGCACCACCATGCCGCCCTCTTTTAATCATGTTACTCTAATTAAACATGGCAGGATGCTGCTGCTCAGGATACATGTGGAGATAAATGGTAACTATGTTCAAGTAATTTTCCGAGTCAGTTTATATTGACGTAAAAACCTTTTCATAAAAATGTAGCTCTGGATGCTGTAGATTTCATTTCCACAGCCTTGTCTTTGAATTTGCATCTGTTGACAGGAGTGCGATTGGATTTGAGATGGGATTTGCATTACACAATGACCTATATGCGCTCGAAACGGCTTCTGTTTGATCCTCGTCTTCCTCAAATTAATAAAATGGACTGAAGTAAAATGACGGGAGGTGTGAGAGAAGACTGAGGGAAATTCTCCCACGGAAACGCTTTTAGCCGTCAATTCTTATCTCCACAGTGATTTCCACATTCTTTGTGTTCGTGAAAAGAGTTGTGACTCCTGTTGATTGTATCTCTCCCACTAGACCTGCTCTCTAAATTAAGAGCCTATAAATAGAAGAGTTAGTGGAAGGGCAATGGGCGAGAGACAAGACAAGCGTTCGTGACCGTGCTAATTGACCCAAATGGAAAAGGGTAATTGTGTTAAGCAGGCAAACAGCAAGTCTCGGGTCTTTTCCTAGAACTGGAGAAGAAAACATAGTACATTTATCTACATTTCTGGCGTTTGGCAGGTACCTGTATCCACGCAAATGTGTGTGTTCACTGCTTGGATGGGTTAAATAAAGCCTAATTTCCTCTTGGGGATTAGTACAGTATTCCAAAATAATAAGGCTGATATTTTATTTAAAAAATATGCTCATAAAATAAATCTGTACAGATAGTGAGACTATTTATTTATTTATTCTTTCATGTTCAGTTCAACTGGTGCCTGTCTGCATAAATCTGTAAACCTTTGAGAGCCCTCATCTCAATCCACTTCTTTTTGTTGTTGTTGTTGCTGTTGCTGTAGCAGCAGTCAGTCTCAAGGCCATTTCTTTGGAAACCTTTTTTTTTTTTTGCAGCCTTTTGTCGCTTTCTAAAACTCAATTCAACTCCACCACTTTTTTTTTTCTCCAAAAACATGTGCAGTAACGGAACAATTGGTATTTATTTATTAATTAATTTTTTTTTATCGCAGTTGTCTTAGGATTCTGTAATTATAATTATAGTGTTTGGAAATGACATAAGCTCTCCTTATTGCGACATGTTCCTAGCTACTTGAAACCAGTACAGCCTTATGCGATGGGTTGTCAGAAAATCTCTCATTATTCATTATCAGGTTAGATTTATTCGTCACTTTCAATTAGAAGACGAATTCAAGACAGATTGCACTGGTCAGCTTGACCATCCTGCATTAGGCACAAACCTATTGATTATAAACTACGTATTGCTTGTTAGAAATGCATGAATGCACTGGAGGTTCAGTCCAATATCTTCTGAAATGACAAATTGGCTGTAAGTTTAATCTCTTGGTCAATCAGCAGCACTTCTGAGAGGTGTCTTTTTGTCAGCCGTTTCTCCCTGTGGAGCAGCAAGTGGTTAGAGACGTGATTTCTAATGGACAAATGTCTTTGTGGGTTCAAACTCCACTCCTGGAAAATGCCATATCAGCTTTAGTAAAAGCTTTTTGGTACTTTTGTAGGTGTTAGCCGTTTTACAAAAAAAATCACCCTTTTAGAAGAAATCATTATCATTTCCCAGGGTCATGGTGAACTTGCAGCCATTCCTGGAAACTCAATAAATGACAATTTTTTTCACTTTCTGCAAAAAGGAGACATCGTTCATGGATCATGAATATTGAAAATAGATCCATCTCTCTGTATACGTACTTGCATGTGAGCCAGGATGGCCGAGTGGTTAAGGCGTTGGACTTAAGATCCAATGGACAAATGTCCTCGTGGGTTCAAACCCCACTCCTGGTAGGGACTCAACTTTAGGTTAATGGTTTGATCCCTGTTGCTGTAAAATATTGTGCTTCAGCTTTACAGAATAAATAGCAGAAGCTTGAAACTAAGTGGAAGATCGGAATGGCTGCTGTTTTTTGGTCCTCTGAAGCTCATTCAGGTATTTGATAATCCAAATTAGTTCAGTAGTCTTGGGTGAAAGCATTACGTTTGTTTATTTCCAGACACTCTGTAAATGTGTTGATTGAAATGTTTAAAATAAAAGGAAAGAATACAACGACCGAAATGCCTTCAGTTGAAATTCCTAGACATAGTGACTATTATGAGTCTATTCTCGATTGGCAGTTTCACTTAAATGTCTTGTCGTTGACTGAATGCCTTGTCTTGGGATTATCACATCCAGGAACTTGGAGATGAGATGTATGAATAAGTTGAAAGGATGGATGATAGATGAATTCAAAAGAAACTCAGATGGCTAGAAGATGCTTTTTGCATGCAGGTGAGATTGATTGCGGTCCACCTTTTGTTGACTGCCGCTGTGTTTTAGGTTGCAAGACGGAATGGGACGAGATCCGCTGCTGGCTCAGAGCCGACGTTGGCCAGGTGGTTAACGTTTCCTGTTCGGAAGTTTTCCAACACTTTTCCAGCAAGCAAGGTCAGCGAATGAAGAATTGCAGTGGGTTGTTCTGCGTCAAGGTGATGTAACGAAAGCGCACTGCTGAGAGAAACCCATTTTTGGATTTCTTTGGATTAAACTTTTTAACAGCAGCTATGTGGTTATTTTGAGCATTCTTTCCTGTAATGACACTAAAACCTACTTTAGTTTGGCGTGTCTTCAGTATGGTCCCTCGGCACATTGGAGGAGTGATAAAGTGGGCCACAGATGCTTTTATTCCTTCATAAACACACACTATCCTTGTCTTTGATATCTGAAGACTTGTATTTTTCATATTTCCTTGAACATCACTGGTTCCCCTATCTGACTAACATGCATAAAGCTAACAGAGTTTAGACCGTACGTGAAGCAGACTTTCTGTAACCTGAATCCAAAAGTTGGATGCTAAAATGACTCATGGGCTTGTACAGTATTGAGGTCATAGAAATTTACAGGTCTGTGGTCTACAAATTGCTCTAAATTGGGCTAAAGTGTTTGATGCACAGAGGCCCGGAGGAACCAAATGTTTTTGAACCTTGTCCTGTCCTGATTTTTACTGGTAGCAGTCAAAGAGCTTAAAAATTCTCCTCAAGCAGAAATCTGGTTATTTCTGAGATAGATTTAAAAGCTACATGAGGTAAGAGTGAAAGTGTTTTTTTGAACACGTTCCATGGCCACCTGCAAAACTACATTAATACCTTTTTTTGTTGGATTCAGGAGCAGATTTTTTGACTTCTCAGAAAGAGCAAATTGCAAAATGAATTGATATCAAGAATTTGTTGTTATGCATGAGATATTGGTTTTTCTAATCCCAGATACTATATAGCAATACTTTTTTCCTTATGTACTTTTTTCAAGAGAAATTCTGTATGTGCAAAACCTGTATGGTACATCACTGTTATCAGGATCAAAATTTTAGTGAGGTCCACACTGCGGAAATACGTATGTCATAGTTAATATATCACAATGCCAAATGTGTACTTCAGCAATTGCTAATTTCTAATCTCTGTTATGTTATACATCTGTTCTGCCATTAACCACTCTGAATCCAGTTAGACCGTTTAATTTTGGTTTACAAGATGTTACCTGTTGATTTCTGAATTATGTTACATGATACTATTCCATCAGTACAACAGCTAATAATGCACATTACCATGTTTGTAGTGTGTATTTTAGCAGTAAATACCGAGCCGAACCTCACAGCCAGTTATGACCATGGGGACATGTGACGTAATCTTATTAGCATCGTTATTACCAGGGACAGACTAACAAAATGTCAGTCATATCATAATACCTGACGACAAACTAGGATTTTATTATATACTTCTTTAACATCTACAAAAAAATGAATGGCATTAAGAAGAAAAAAAAATTACTCCAACCTAGCCTTTAGCATTAGCTAATTAGCTACACAAGTAACAGTGAGATCAGCATCCATTATAACAACATTGAGGAAATCATTTTTTGTCCAAAACTATTTCTGATATAGATCTGATACAGATGTACAAATCTATAGAAAGAGTTTTTTTTTCTCTGTGAGCTATCACCAGGCTATTCGCAGCCAAACAAAGTGTTATTTACTCCACTAAACGATATAAATGAATCATTCTGACCTTTGCTACATGTTAATTTTGATAAAAACACGACTAGCTACAACCAAGTTAAGGTCTCAGTATCATTCTAGCTAATGTATCATGATAATTAATGTGCCTGTACACTAAGTCATTATCTAGAATAATCTGAAATTTCAGTCTGTTCAATTTGGCACAGTGGTCTTTAGGTAATAGCGGTTTTCATCATTCTTCCCTCAGCAGTTACAGTACGTGTGCGGTGGAGTCGTGCGGTTCTTCATTCTGTGAAGTTCAACTTTTCTAAGCCGTCTCTTGCCAAAAGATCCTCTCATTTTTAAGTGGTATTTAAATGGTTGACATATAACAGATTAATATTGATAAGAGTAGAACTAATGTGGTCATGTATTTCTATCTCAAGGCCTTTAGTATGTAATGTAGACAGATGGCCAGAATGATAGAATGCTAAGCTCTAATATGAAGTAAAATGAAGGTACAACACATTTTATAGCATTTGAAGGTAAGCAACATGATTTTCAAAAGAACAAAGAATAGCACTGGCTTGCGATTGTAGATTTTGGTGGCGTAGGACGACATTAATAACAATATAGCCTGAAACAAAATGAACATGAGAAGCTATCACATTTCACTTATGCCATAGGCTACCATCTAGTGAAGTTTTGGAGTAACCTTATAATAGAGAATAAACAAAAAAACAGTCATACAGACATTTTCAGTGATTTGTGTAAGTGTGTTCAATACATCAGGTGTGTTTCCTGTCACTCACAGGGGAGCTAATATCATTAACCAGGGTTGCCAGATTTCAGCAAAAAAATCTCTAGCCCAAGTTCATTTTAAAAAAGCTCTGGAAAATGAGAATTTTTCTTTTCTTTTCTTTTTCTCAGGCTTCGCATAAGAAAACCTGGTCACCATGGTACATTTCTCATATACGGATATTATTCTTTCTGCAATCCCCTTTTCACTCTCCCAATCTTAGCAATATATCTTACAATAGAAATGGTTCTGTGCATTGCAGACCCACTGCCTGGGCTTACACTTTGCCTTTGTTTGCAGAAATCTATTACATGGAATTGTGATTATTTGCTATAAAACAAGATCTTGTTTAGAGACAATATTAGAGGACTAACAAGATTAAAGGCCCTATGGGCCTCTAATAGCACTTTCTGCAGTTCCAATTTCACTAGGTGCAGTAATAACTCTATTGAGCTAAACAAGCCAATGCGACTTGATAGTAGGCTACAGCATAAATCACCTGTGAGGACACTGCCTCTCAATTTGTTCGAGGCTATGTCATTATTTAATGGCATCCAAAATCTATGGTCATGGCATGCTGCTATAGAGGAATTCTGAAGGCAAACCTAATTCTCTTAGCAATTGGCGTATCACTTGAAGAGATCATGTACTTCCCTATAAGATGCTTATCTTGCTAAAACCATTCATTTAGGAACTGTCCTGCACATGGTGGTAGTAGGTCAGAAAAGCCTGAGCAGTGTGAATATTACATAACTTGTCAAACTTTTCAGGTTACATATACAGGAACTGCACAGCAGACGGCTGGAGTGACCTGAACCCACCTTATGAGAAAGCCTGTGAGTTAGGAAACGTCACAGAGCCTGAATCTAAGGTACTTGGGCTTCATTCTTTATAAGAATAGCAGTAAGTCCTTACCTGGGTCAGTGCAACTAAATAAGTAGAGGATACATCAGCATGGCCTAAATAAGGGCTCTGCCCTTAATTTGTTTTTTTTTCCTCAGACAACCTACTTCTCGACATTTAAGCAGGTGTACACAGCCGGATACGCCACATCTCTGATATCTCTCATAACAGCTATTTTAGTCTTCACTTTCTTCAGGTACAGTTCTCTTTGTGATGTAATATATTCAAAGTAAAATGTTCCTGCTTATAAGGTTTGCATCAGTTGCTAAAATAATACTATATATTACTGTGCTGCTTCATCACAGGAAGTTCCACTGTACCAGGAACTACATACACATCAATCTCTTTTCGTCCTTCATTCTCCGGGCCAGTGCAGTCTTCATCAAAGATGCAGTTCTTTTTTCAGATGAGTCTCTGGATCACTGCTTTATGTCCACAGTAAGGAAAAGAGATTGCGATATAGGAAGACACTATATAGCCAAAGGTTTGTGGACATCTGACCATCACAACCACATGTGCCGTTTAAACATCCCATTCCAGATTTATTCCCCCTTCGCTGTTATAAAAGCCTCTACTCTTCGGGGAAGGCTTCCCAGTAGATTTTGAAGCATGGCTGTGGGGATTTGTGATCATTCGGCCACTATATTTTGTGCGAGAGGGTCTGGGGTGCAGTCGGTTTTCCAGTTCATCCTGAAAGTATTCAGTGGGGTTGAGGTAAGGGCTCTGTGGAGGACACGTGAGATTTTCCACTCCAAAATTTACAAACCTTGTCTACATGGAGCTGGCTTTGCGTACAGGGACATTGTCATGCTGGAACAGGTTTGGGCCTCTTAGTTCCAGTGAAGGGAAATTGTAATGCTACAGCATACAAAGACATTCTATACAATTGTGTGCTTTCAACTTTGTGGCAACAGTTTGGGGAAGGCCAAGAAATGGGTGTGATGATCAGGTGTTCACAAAGTTTTGGCCATATCATTGCATTCTGTTGCATTTAACTACCTCAAGCCTTGCATTCAAACATTATTGAACCACTGAACCAGACAGAGTAGAGTAGTGCTATACTGCGTCACAAAACCTTATAATTAAAAAATTCTTAAGCAGCCTTAAGACAATGAATTCACCATTATAACACCATTTGGGGTTTACTCCATTAGGTGCTATGTATGCGACTCAGTGTATGTGCGGCTCGTTGGTCTAGGGGTATGATTCTCGCTTCGGGTGTGAGAGGTCCCGGGTTCAAATCCCGGACGGGCCCCGATTTTAGGAATTGCTGGCTCGATGGTTAAGATTCCAGGTTACTGATGAGAAGGTCAGGGGTCACTGCCAAGCTGCCATAGTTGGGTACTTGTGCAAGGCCCTTAACCCTATCTGCCCCAGCAGCTTGTATCATAGCTGACCCTGCACTCTGATGCCAGCTTTCTAACAAGCTGGAATATACGAGAAAAGAACGCCGCTGTACTGTAACGTGTATGTAATAATTAAAGACTACTTCTTGTTCTTAAACTATGAAATCATACCTATATAATGTTTTATTAGATGTACAATTTAAAAAAGGGCATTAAAATAGCGTGTATGAACAAGACACCTATTTTCAAACACTGGATAAGAGACCTTGCTTATTATGTGACAGCATACATATTAGAAGTTTGTGAGCTTAAATTTCATACTAGGTGCATTTATTCCTATTTTCTACATCAAGTGCTGAAACGCATTTGGCCCAAATGTTTAGAAAATAGACTAACAGTAAAGCATGGGAGAACACTGAAATGTGAACCTATTATGGAAATCTTCATAGGATTTGAATAGTAATTTTTCCTTGGCAGCTGTAATGCATCAAAAATTGACCTTTAAATTTTACAGCAGAGTCATTGTTCAGCATCAGAACGTTTGCGCAATGGGTTCACCCCGTTTAATATGTCAAAATCTAATACTGTGAACGAGCCATTTCTCAATACTGATATATGAAGGAAAACCAAAACTATCCAAATATAACTTATGATCAGTGAGATTATCCATTCAGAATTTGGTTTGGCTTCATCTGTGTGGCTCTAGTATTCCGTTAGATGAACGTTTTGATAAATCCTTCTGTGTACTGCTGTAAGAATGCTCTCCTATAACCAAGGACGGAAACTGGTGCAGTGGAAGGTTAAATGTGTGTTTTGACTTTATGACTTGCAATATTCAATTAATCTGACTCCAATATTTAATTCACTTAAGTGTCTGACGCCAGTAAATATTCATCTTAATAAGCTTTTAGTTAAGGTATTAAGAGTACAAAATCCCAGTGATCAATTATTCATTTAATCTAAACTACTTTGTTCTAAGCTTTCATTAAAGCGTGACGTTACTTCTGCGTGTCAGAGGCTTTTAGCTCAGCAGTTTCTATCGACATGCAAGCCTTTTTACTTGTCAGAGGTTTTCATTTAATCTTGCATGTAAATGCTTTTTAAACTAGCTTGTCAGAAGTCGCTTTCAAACATGTCTAATGTACAAAAAGTATTTCTATTAACCATACAAATCAGGTAATATTGATGCACTGAACTTTTTTTTCTCCAAAAGAATTACTGAGAATTTTGGGATAAAGTCATAACAGAGTTTATTATACAAAACACAAATAAGAATAAAATATATACAGAGAGTAAAAATGGATTGAACTTTCAGAGTCAAGGGTAGAGTCATGGATGCGGCATATGATGCAGATTGTGTTGTATCATAAAGAGAGATCAGATCTGAGAGATCTGAGATAGACAAAACTTAATCCACCTCACTTTCTAACTCTCACACCCTAAATATACTACATACACTGTTCAACCTTAACATTAAAACCACGTGCCTAATATTGTGTAGGTCCCTCTTGTGCTGCCAAACAGCTCTGACCTGTTGAGGCCTGGACTCCACAAGACCTCTGTAGGTGTGCTGTGGTATCTGGCACCAAAACCTTATCAGTCCTGTAACTTATCAGGCCTTTAAGTCCTGTCTTTAAATCAGCATTGTTTGTCCAGAACATCCCACAGATGCTTGATTGCATTAAGATCTGGGGGATTTGGAGGTCAAGTCAACACCTTGAACTCTTTGTTGTGTTCCTCAAACCATTCCTGAACAATTTTTTACATGTGGCAGGGAACAGTATCCTGCTGAAAGATGCCACTGCCATTACAAACCACTTTTGTAATTCATTGAGAATATGTTGGACCACTTTTGGTAGGTGCTAACTACTGCATACCGTGAACACCCCACAAGTCCTGCCATCACAACTTGGTCCTTGTCAAAGTCGCTCAGATCCTAATGCTTGCCCATTTTTCCTGCTTCCAACACATCATCTATGAGAACTGACTGTTCACTTGCTGCATAATATATCCCACCTCTTGACAGGTGCTATTGTAATGAGATAATCAATGCTATGCTCTTCACCTGTCAGTGGTTTCAGTGTTATAGCTGATCGATATAGGTTCATGGCAGGGTGGACCCCCAGCTGGGTAAACTCACCCCAAGGTGTTATATTCTAATTCTGTTATTTGGGAAACTAAGGCACCGTGTAGACTGTGGCTCCAGTATGTATATGTCTAGAAGGACAATCCTGATCAAAATATAAAACCATATTCTGTAAATGCTATTTCCTAAATGTGTTCCATACTTTTGACATCTCCATATTGTTCACCATGAAATACAGTTAAATTGATACCAAACATGTCCTTGGGAATATTTTGGTTAAACATAGTTTAAATGGCCAGTTTCACTTCACATGGTCTCTTGGACTCACAGTCCCGATCAACTTCATTTGGTGAGATATGAAGTGTAAATATGAATAATTTTTTATGAGACTTTGACCTTATTATAATTCAGTCTCAAACGACTAGAGCAAAAAGTTAGATGACGCGTGACTCCAAACTCACAGAGCCAAATAGAAATTGATGAAAAATAATCTCCTTATGCGGAATCCCTACTTCACTGGCTCATAGTAGCAGCTCCTATTAGAGTCATAGATACCCAATAACTTGATCAAATTCACTGTGTGAGGAAATCAAGTGAAGTTTTAGACATCTTTAGACGATGTAACATTCTTTTCAGGTTCAAATCTCTACCAGACTCAGCAACCGTCTCTCTCTCTCTCTCTCTCTCTCTCTCTCTCTCTCTCTCTCTCTCTCTCTCTCTCTCTCTCTCTCTCTCTCTCTCTGTGTGTGACAAACTCGCTTAGAGAATGAGCAAACAGGCACAGGGTCGTGTTTAGAACTCAGCCTAATTTATTGCTAAAATCTGAAGGCATTTATACCTAAAAGTCATGAGTCTTCCAAGGTTATAGATAAAGAAATTTACATATGTAAAGAAAAGAAAGGCGAAGCAGTTTGTGAGAGTGAGGCATAAAAGGATTGGCATAAAAGGACAAGGATGGCATGGTCTCAAGATTAAGGTCTGTGGAGAAATACGGAAATGACTTAAAAGGAGAAGAACAAGATCTGATCTTACAGAAGACAAACTATTTACAAACTACAAGTCCAAGTGACAAGACATGAAAATTGTCAATTAAGTCCAGATTCAGGATTCATTCTAGATGACTTTAGACATTTAAAAATAAATATACAGATATCACAATCTTCAGCAGATGATTCCTGATTTATATTGCATTGGAACTATTTCACAAATGCAAATGATATTAGATATTCAAACAGTTTAGTCTTCAGATGATGTTAGCATTAAAATATTTATTTCAATGTAAAGACACTCTCAGGAGACAGATATTGCAAATTTTAAGTATCAAATCTAACACAAATCCAATGGTAACCAATTTTTTGGGAAATTCCTTTGTGATATCCTTCTAATTAGAGATAGGAATGAATATGTAAAATTTCACAAAAGCAGATCAACTAGGAACTGGGAATTGTGCTCTAAATTTAAAAAATACATTTTGAGAAACATGAATTTTAAAACGTGATGTAAGATTTTCCCAATTCAGTTAGTGGGAATTATCAGGTTTATAAAGGCAATTGACATAATGACACATACCGTAACCCAAAACAAAGATTTGTAGCTTTTTGGGGATATATGACGTCATGTGATTGTGCCAAGTGGGTGGAGCTTAAGCCTTTTTCAAAATTTTTATGTGTAATTTTTTCAAAAAGGTTTCAGATACTGTGGTGGGCATGAGTGTACAGAAACAGTGACATAAACCTTTTTTGTTGAGTTCATTAAAAATATCCAATAATTGAAAACATTTCTGTCTTTAGTGCTAACGCATCTTGATAACTTTTCCTTTTTCCTCTCAATGCATTTTTCTTTAGGCGGCATGTAAATCTGCTGTAGCTTTCTTCCAGTTCAGCATCCTGGCTAATTACTTCTGGTTGCTGGTGGAGGGCATGTACCTGCAGACACTGCTCGCTCTCACCTTCGTCTCACAGAGGAAGTACTTCTGGTGGTACATTCTGACTGGATGGGGTCAGTGCATTAATAAAATGAGTTCTGAGTTCAGAGGAAACTCAGGGTTTGATTCATTTCTCTCATAAGCACCCTTGTAGTTTCTGATCAAAGCTACACAGTTTGCACTAATCAGGACTGTTTCATTAGTCCAATCTATATTTGTTTGTTTGTTTGCTTCAATTTTACTACTAGAATTACAGTTGCACTCTCTTGTTTGCAGGCGTGCCATCTGTTGTCGTTATTGTTTGGGTGTTGACACGAAATTTCTATGACAACAGTGGGTACGTCAACCGCAATCATTCATTCAACACACTAGCACAAGTTTACTTGCTTTAGTCATTCTGGCTATTCATTCTTATTTATAGTTGTTGGGATGACACGGATAACCTTGTCGTCTGGTGGATAATCAAAGGTCCAATAACAGCATCCTTGTTTGTGAGTAAGGACGTAATGTACTTTATGTCAGCAAAGTATTGTCTGTATCTGATTTATTTTTAAAGCTTTGACACAGCTTATATGCAATGAAATTTCTATTCATTTTGTGCCTGTTAGGCTAACATTGTCATCTTCCTAAATGTGATCCGGATCCTGGTCGAAAAGCTCAAGTCTCCCAGTGTAGGTGGCAATGACACCGGCCATTTCATGTGAGTCTTATTATAGGGTCTAGCAAGTAGGAAGAAGGAAATCTTTACTGCCAGCCCTAGTCATTTAGATAATAATCCGACCAAACCTGACAGGATTTTCTGAGAATTTATATTGGTAATAAAACCCAAAAGAAACTGTGTATAAACTTAGCTAACAACAGCAAACCTGACAGGATTTTGAAAATTACTTTTAAGCCATATATGCTCATTAAAGAGGATGTTTAAAGCATGTTCAAAAAATATCTTTACTGCCAACACTAGACAGCTCACTAACAAAAGTTAAGCTAACCTGACAGGACCTTTAAGATATATTTATAAGTTTTTGGTCAAGCTAACCAGCTAACTACATCAGTTAACCTGACAGGAATTTCTGAGAGAAGCCATATTGATAAATGGTCACAATTGTCACTGTCAGTGCTAGCTAGATGGATAGCCTAAGCTAAAAGGGCTGATAAAAACTTGTAAATTATCAATGTGTTTAAAATTTTCTCTGTTGAATCTAGCCAACTAGCTTGATAAGCCAACCAAACAGGATTTCTGGGCACAGTTTAAGTCATATTTGTAAAACTGTTTTTTTCTTTACTCAGAACACTATACAGCTAGCTACCAAGAGCTTACAGAATTTTTAAAAAGAAGTCGTATACATAAATGTTTTGAATTTTTACTGCTAAGGCTAGGTAACCACATGAGCTAATCTGACAGGACTTTCTGAGAGGAATTTTAAGTCATATTGCTCATAACCATTGCTGTTAAAGCTAGATGACTTCTACATGAGCTAACCTGTCAGGACTTTCTGAGAGAAATAAGTGCTCATAATCTTTGCTGCTAAAGCTAGCTAACTAGCTACATGATCTTACATGATTTTCTGAGAGACTTTTTAAGTCATATTTATAAATGCTCACAATCATTGCTGCTAAAGCTAGTTAACTAACTACATGAGCTAACCTGTCAGGACCTTCTGAGAGAAATAAGTGCTCATAATCATTACTGCTAAAGCTAGCTAACTAGCTACATGATCTAACATGATTTTGTGAGAGATATTTTAAGTCATATTTATAAATGCTCACAACCATTGCTGCTAAAGTTAGTTAACTAACTACATGAGCTAACCTGTAAGGACTTTCTGAGAGAAATAAGTGCTCATAATCTTTGCTGCTAAAGCTAGCTAACTAGGTACATGATCTAACATGATTTTTTGAGAGACTTTTTAAGTCATATTTATAAATGCTTACAATCATTGCTGCTAAAGCTAGCTAACTAGCTACATGAGCTAACATGATTTTGTGAGAGAAATTTTAAGTCATATTTATAAATGCTCACGATCTTTGCTGCTAAAGCTAGTTAACTAACTACATGAGCTAAACTGACAGGACTTTCTTGTGGACATTTTAAGTCACATTGTCCAAATATGCTAGCCAGATGGCCAACCTAAGCTAACATGACAGTGTATCTGAGAACACCTCTTTGAGTGCATAAAATGGTTACTTCTCAGAAACAGTTTTTTTGGGCATGCCATTCAGTTCACTGAACGTTAAATAACATTGATGGATGTTTTGGCAGGAGGTTGGCTAAGTCCACTTTGTTCTTGATCCCTCTGTTTGGGATGCATTACACCGTGTTCGCCTTCCTGCCAGAGAACACGGGAGAAACGGCGCGACTCTACATCGAGCTTGGCCTAGGCTCCTTCCAGGTACATGTGCGGGTGTGAAACTTTAATCTTTGTAGCTTTTTACACAAATTGAGAAGCATGAAAGCGCATTAACAATCATCATAATTATAAAATACCAATAATTTTATATGCAGTGTAATTTATATGCATTGTTCTTTGGCTCTGATGTATTATTCAAAACCAATGATCTTAAATTATAGATTTAATTTTTTTTTAAAAGCTCCAATGTATATGATCTTTAAAAATATGAAATGTGTTGCTATACTTGAACATACTGATCATGTCGTTGTATTTACAGGGCTTTGTGGTTGCTCTTCTGTATTGCTTTCTCAATGGAGAGGTATGCATTTCTGGGCCCATATACTGGTTCGTATAGCAATATACAGTGATTTAGGAAATCTTAAATAACTGTTCTTTTAGTCAAAAGCAGTAATAGAGATAAAAATGCCAGAAAAATCATAAATTTTTACATGTAAATATATGTATATACAATATACCGCAATGTATTTCTATATTGTATGACTGCATAATTTCCACTTAAGTCTAGAATGTTCCATAAATAAAGAATTTAGTGTTATATAATGGGCTGAGAAAATGTGGAGTTGAAAGTGGATGTGCTGAAGATCAGGATATGGGGTTACATCATTTTTCATCCTATTCTCCACCGCTGGTGGAATCGCTTCAATCCCTCCTGTTAAAATACCTTACCTTCAGATCAGAAATCAGGGGTGATCCACTGATTTTTAGATGCTGTGCAAATGCCTGCTCTGTAGGCCCATCACCTGGTGTCCCTGGATTATTCAGTTCTATTATTCATCCCTAGCGCTGTACAATTCTGTTTTCTCCTCAGGTACAGGCTGAGCTGAAGAGGAGCTTGTGGAAGTGGCAGACCCAGAATCAGTTCAGTCCTGGTAAAAAGCGGCGCATCATTGTCACTCAGATTAGCGTACTGGAACGGGCCGAACCTCAGTCAAATTTCACTTCCACTAAAGTCACGTCGGTGTGAATGTCCAATTTCAGGTCGAAGTTGCATCGATGGGATCGCAAGCAAATGGGAATAACCTTGCATCTTCGGAGGACTCAAAGGAATGTGAGATACAGAGTGGATGTCAGAACGTGCTAAAGATCAGTGAGTGGAGATTAAAGTATTAAAACGTGGATTGGTTTGAACAACCAGAATATAACAGAAAGCCTGTGGGTTAGTAAAAAAAAAAAAAAAGTGTGAAGCATGTGACCTGCTTCAAGTAGATTATTCCAGAAGATCCTACATTGCTTATAATGCTCCTTTAGATATGCATAATATCTCTGATTAACATTTTGAGCATGATGGATCCAAAGCTGAAGATTCGTAAGCTCAGATAGAACTGCAGGCTATAGCACCATTATTTGGTTTGGCATCAGATAAATGTTCCCAATGTTCTCCTGAAGACCCTTAATATTCAGGTCTGAGGCATCTCATAACTGTGAAGTATGGATTCAATACAGATTGCAGCTGTTTGGGGATTAAAGTTATTTTCGGCACCTTTAAAGGTTTTCCTCATGAATAAGACCGAGACAAGTTGCAAACCAGAGCATGATTGCCAATCGCCACTTCATATGTCTTATCAAATACAGTACACGTTGTACATGGAAACATTATTGTTCAGATTGTAGCATAAACCAGCCTGCTTCAAACAGCACTTGTGTGTACAGTGATATTTTACACATAGAAATAAAGAAATATATATTGTAAATAATTGCAGTTTGAAAGGTGTTGCTGTGAAGATGTGCCCTTTAACATTATTTCCATTTAGCTACTCATGTACTTATTAAAATACTGATAATACCTTAGACAACTGACTTAATGTACAATTCTTTGAGGAGATGCTAGCAATTTTGGAAGGAGTCTCCAGTGTTAGAAGTAAATGTGGATGTGGATTATTAGATTCAAAAGAAAAGCAAGGCTGGTCAAAAGATGACTGCTTAGGTTCTGTAATGTACATGATACATGAGTTTGTTTTGTGGCTGTTCCACTACACTAAATGTAGCTGTAGACGAATAAAAGGTCAAATGGACGTCCTTAAATAATTTAAGTATATGTAATTGTTGCCAAACTGCTGTTGTATGAAACAAATAAAACACTTTCCAACAATGCTGTGATTAGAAAATAATCAGCTTCAGGGTAAGTATCATAAATTTACCACCGCTAAATATTTTATTCCTTCCATATTGTGTGTGTGTGTGTGTAATATTTAAAGTAAAATCAGATCCTGAATCACGTAATGTCCGTCATTGATTCATCTATTTATTGAATATTTTGGCACTTTTACAAAGAAATAGCTATATATTCTCAAAGACGTTAAACAACCAGTGTCCCTGTCTTGAATGCTGTGTTGTAGTGTTCATTTTGTCCATTTTTGTCCATGAACAATCACTGACTTTTAACAACGAGGTCATCTCATCACCTTTCCCGTATCACTCCAAAGCAGACAATAAAAATCCATATACAGATACAAAATTTGGCACAAACATGAGAAATACCAAGTTCATCTACACTGAAATTCGACATGTAGAAAAAGGCGCAGATGTTTACCAAGAAGCTTTTACTACACGTCATGGAAAAGAAAAAAAAAGAATAGAAGCAGGCTATGATATCACAATGATTCATTCTGAAAGTACTATACAATTCTGTTCAGTACATTCAAGGTTCGAAAGCACATCTAGGCCGCGCTACGACGAGTCAATGACAGCCATGTGTGGATTTAATAGCTCTCTTCATGATGAACGGAAGAATGAAAGAGAAGAACACAACACCACCCAGTGGCAGGCAAATGCAACACACACACACACACACACACACACACACACACACACACACATACAGCTGGCATTGGTTTATAACAGCTTCGAGACATGGTCGTTACCTTCTGAGCACGCTCACTCAGAAAGACAGCTGGTGTCAAGAACACAGAAAGCAGCAGCTTTTCCCCTCTTTTTTCTATTTCACATGCAGGTTCATTCTTTCTTTCTTTAGGAATACATTTTTTCCTCTGTACATTCAAAACATCTGCATCCCAATCAGCTTAATACATCATTTGGTCTCTCTGTACATGCTTCATGTGTTGGATGATACCAAAAAAAAAACCAAATAAATAATTTGTACAAATAAATACGGAAGTAATAACTGACCATTCAAGCCGAACTCAGAAGTATTACGAAGATTCTTAGATGCTTAAAAGAACAACAATGAAAAATGACAATCAAAAAAAGAATTTCTATCCATTATGTACTCAATGTATAATCCATGCAATTACAGAGGACAGTCAATGTTTTCCTGTACTGAAAATAGAACAGAAAATGAAAATGCTTACTCAAAACTGACTTGCCATGAAAGTCTAAGGGCAGTTCTTGAATCCTGTGAATAAATTTTAGGCATTTTGAAATCTGTGAGATCGGATTGAACGCGAGATCGGATTAGTGTTTCAAAGGAAAAAAAAAAAAAACAAGGTTATGTATTACGTGTGACGATGGAAAAATACCATGTTTTATTTATCAGTATCAATACTGAAACTTTAGGTCTGAGATCAATACCATCCAATATTGTTTTTCTTGAAAACTACTTAAACTGGAAGGGAGAGCGCAGACCTCCGCCAAGGACAATAGTCCACTCTATGATATGAAAATCTGCAATCGCAAACACTTTCCAACGTTGTCGTCGTATTTCTACATGGACTATGTTTTGTTACTATTGAACTTTACTGCCATCTACTGGATTTTAAGATGTGCATCATTGTTGAGCGCAGATTTCTGCCAAGGCCTAATGCCATGTCTCGCAACGTTAACAAAAGCAATTCTAAATTCGTCCAGCAGATCTGCTCCAAAATGTAATGGGTCTTCCTTGGCCCATGCTACACTCTGCCACCAATTTTTATGGATATCGGGTTGGTAGGTTTTGCTCAATCCTGCTTACAGGCAGGCTGACAAACTAACAAACCACCACGAAAACATAACTTCCTTGGTGGAGGCAATTATTAATAATTTTTCATAATTATTAATAATTCACACAAAAATCACTGACATTGAAAATATAATAAATATGAAAGGAGAGCTATAGTAAAATCACTCTTATCTAGAGAAAAGAAACAGCCAAGACTGTTTACGTGAAAACATTTCCAGTTTCAACTCATTTTTTCCCCCAAATCCAATTCTGATCTTTGCTAGAGGTTTTTGTCCGATATACAGTACGATCAACAATTTTGTTTTCTACTGGTATCGGCATGCCAGCAGCACAGGGTGTCTAATTGGTGCCATTTCTGTATACGTGCGTACATTTTTACCGATTTTTGAAATGCAAAAACTCTATAAAAACACTTTTACTAAGACTTTCTCTCATGTCTAAGTTGGAAGCTTTACAATTATACAATACAGTTGTTGTTGTTTTTACCATTTACAGAATTTAGAGGTGCATTATGTCGATTCTTTTTTCAAGATTCAGTCTCAAATAGTTAATACTATTTTTACATCTTTAGCTTGAGGCCATTCCCACCCATGTTCACAAAGCTCCGCCCTTAGGATCTCTGGCGGCTCGTAGACTAGCCCATCCAAACACAAACAAGCGTTCCGGATCTGAACACGGTTTTCCAAACAGGATTTCTCAGCCACTTGTGCTGAGACCATGGTTTAAACCATTATTAAAATTATGTTTCTAAGTTATTTGTACAAGTAGGGAAAAAAATGACTATTACACCTTTATCAGCTGCCCTTAGACTTTCATGATGAGTGAATTTGGACTGAATGGGTGTTAATCAGTGGTGATCACGTGTAAGCTACAGATGCATAAACATGCCATATTACACTGCTGTGTATTCTGGTTTTTCCTTTAGGGGTAAGTACTATTTTACTGACACTTTTATTCATTAATTAGGATGAATTCATTACTAAGCGTTTGAGGAACTCTTACATCCTTATGAGACCCAACTTAATCCATCACCTGGAGTATCAGGTTTCACACCGATACACACAACTCACACTCTGCTCTAAACACACGAGATGATAAATAAATCCAAAGCACTGAAAGATTCAAATGTTGATGTTTGATAGAAAGCGACCTTCTCGTCCTGCTACCATCTGCAATGAAAGCTTTCATATTGCACGTGACTCTTTTTTAAATTCACAGAATAATGACTGGTTCAGCTGTGCTAATATTCTACAAACATTTATTTCCGAACGAACGAGACTGAAAGCGCACTTAGCAAACACGGCAATGTTTATGTCATCAAATAAGTCACAGTTAAGGAAACATAAAAATAAAAAAAATTAAGAAAAAAATTATGATTGTCAGCAAAATTTTGGTTGCGTGACTAGTTTGACATCAGACTACACTTTGTAAAGGGTCTGAGAATTATTCAGAATCAGTCATTCATTTGAAACGTTTTAGCCCTAAATTTCTTTTTATTTGCAGTTTACGTTGAACGTGATCACAGTCCGTGGTGCACCAAGAGATCATTTTTAGAGTTCTAACTATAATAATACTAGATATTCACTGCAGTCAGTACTGTATGCTAATAAAATACATCAAAAGTACATTTTTTTTTAATTAAAATTTTTGTATTTTGCTGTTTTTTTAAGTGAGATATGATAATTGACCAGCAGGCACTTTGAAAAACTGGTAATATAATATCATATAATATAATGTATTATGCAATTATTTCTTAATATACTATACATTATTATATTACCAAAAATGTTTTACAGGCCTTTTTTTTAATTTAACCATAAATAATTTTTTCATTAAACCAATATAATTTCTTTAGTTGTCAATGATAGCATACAGATTCTTAAATGTTTATACAATTATATGGCACATTTTCTAACGTAAAAGTCTTTTTATTTTCTGTTCTGATATCGGATATTGAATAGTTTTTATTATCTTTTTTTTAAATTTTATTAGCTACAGATTCACGCTTGCAGCACTGGCCTAAAAACAACATACAAACAAACAAACAAACAAAAAAAGCAACCGATTTAATCCGATACTATATTTACGTAAATATAGATACTAATTCCCGAGTCTTTACTTTGTTGACATACTCTGTACTTGCGGCTGAGTGTAAAATAATTTGTTTAAAAAAAAAAAAAAAAAAAAAAAAAAGATACGTTTTATAGCCTTTTTATCAAGACGCACATTTCATTACGGAAGCTTTAGCTTTTTTTTTTTTTTTTCTTTTTTTTTTTTACAAGCAATGCTGAATATAGAGAATTTCTTTTATATGGTCACTTTGAGAAAAAAACCCACTATTTTACAGATAAGACGATATCAAAAGAATCATATTTTGGCACTTCTCACTATTCATGAACAATGGCAGAAATACGGAGTACTTTAATACACGTAGATTCGCTCTGTACATCTGTCACGCTGTATTTCCAAATGTGTCATATGAAAAGATTGTAAAGATTTGTGAGAGAAAAATATACTATTTTAAGCATTTTAATAAGGGTTTAAAATGGATTACACTCTGTAAAAGTGTTCGTGTTGGGTAGACTGAGGAAATGTAATCGGAATGAAATGAAATATTATTTAACTGCTATTTTATGTTTATGGAAGGAGTCTCCAGTGTCAGCGTCACTTGTTTCTGACAACAAAAGTCTTTAGGACAAAGGATTTTTTTTTTTGTCTTAATATCTTCAAGAGAGGGCGAAATATGATGCTGTCTCACAGATCTTCCGCAACATTGAAAGTAACTATAAGTGGATAAAAATGACATGTTCATTAATAAATGTGAATAAACTGTAATTGTTGGTAAGTCCTGTCATATAAGAGGAATAAAACATCATGGAGCATGCTGTTACAGGAAAGTCCTATACCAGTACACCCCAAGCCTTTTATTCCTTACACAGAGATAGGATTTTTTGTGGCTAAATGAAAATTTGATTGACAAAAAAGCAGTTATTCTGATCACAGGTATTTTTCGATGTATCCAAGTAGCAGATGTTTGTAATCAGATTACAAAGCCCAGATACCATTGTGTCCGTTCCTACCCAACGCTGCGCTCACATTAAAAATGTATTTGCATTAATTGTTTATTCATTAATAGGAGCAACGCGCATCTCCGAAACACAGCTGAGCCGTAAAATTTGTTCCAAGACTGTGGGTCGTCTGAGATCAGATGTTCTACCCGTCTGATTGGACTGAACGTCAGTGAGAATACAGATTATGTTGAAATATGATCTCTAAAAACAATGCCCTTAATGTAGGATTTGTAACAAATTTTACAACAAAATCCTAATTTACATGTTATGTATCATTGATTTGTTTCATTAATGGATGAATCTTGATAATTAGAGAGCCTCTGCAGCCTGTCCAGGGAGCAAGACCCCAAGGCTCGAGTAGGGTTTAATCAGATGGGGCGGATTTATGGGGCGGATTTAGAGCTGGCTCGTCCAATCAGACGTTCAGGTCGGCAGGTTGAGGGTGGCGCTCTCGGCCTGGGGGCTGGACATTCGGATCTGCGAGCTGCTCTTGCTCAGGATGGAGAGCTGCGTTCCCCCGTTCACGCCACTGCTCGCTAGCGAAGGGTGGCGCTGCTGCTTCAGGTCCACAGCAAAGTACCTGTTCACCGTCCAGCTGCGCCATTTCCTCTTGATCTCCGACTGCACCTTCAGGCAGAAACTTGAAAAGGTCATTTTTTTAATGGACTCAGCTGCAAGGGTGTAACGCGCTCTCCCACCTGCCCGAACATCAAACCACTAATGTTCTCCTAATGCATCACACAGGTAAGTGGAGAAAGCTGAGTTCAGTTTAACATTAAAGGTCTTAAAGGAAAAGTCCTCCCTGAAACACATTATTCAAATATTTGTGAGGTGTTTAGAGATTCCGGGGCGAATTCCTCGGGTGGTGCTGTATTTCCGTTATTGCTGTAGGACGTTAGTGCTGATGATGTCACATTGCTAGCGCAGTTACAATGGCATACTACACACATGGACAAAATTGTTGGTACCCTTCAGGCAATGAAAGAAAAACTCACAATGGTCACAGAAATAACTTTA
>JAQMYM010000018.1:14217707-14243576 GCA_030014255.1 Parauchenoglanis ngamensis
AAAGTTATTTCTGTGACCATTGTGAGTTTTTCTTTCATTGCCTGAAGGGTACCAACAATTTTGTCCACGTGTGTACAAGAGAAAAAAAAATATATTTTTTTTTCTCATATGCTTGAGCAGAGTGTACAGATGAGGAAGTGAGAGAGCTGAACAGGATAAAAGACTAAAGCGCCGCTGCATCGCTTTCCTTAGCTAGGGTTGAAATGAGCTCTAAATCAGCAGGTGGTTAAACAGCATTGTGGGTAATGTAAGACACTGTTAACAGAGGTGGAAATATAAACCAGTGAAGTCAATTCCGAATTTCATTACCGAAAAAATTTCAGATCGTAATCATAAGATTATAAATTTTCAGGGGGGATTTTTCCTTGGAAAGACCTGGCAGAAAGTCCCTAGTGAAATTTTGTTCTGTGTTCAAATGTTTAAAAACCATTTTTTATTTTCTTTACTGGCACATAAAAGAAGGTTAGGTAGCAAAGCTATTACAGCTAAGATAGATACGATTAGCATTGCTGTATTTGCTATGAATTCAGCTATCATCATGAATGTAATTAGGTACTTTTAACATATACGTCACATGTTCATTAACTTACACAGAAGATATGATAGACAGAGCTTGTTATTGTACAAGTAAACAGCTGCAAAAATGAAGATCACGTGTTACAATTACAGACGACACACACAGACGTTAAAGACCTACCTCTCCGTTCAGGAAGCAGTAGAGCACGGCCACCACGAAACCCTGGAGAGAATACGAGTGAGAAATGGAGTTAAGCAGTAATATTGTTTAGTGAATGTATGGAAAGCTACAACATGTCACTGTATCACTCCATCCATTCACATCACTCCTTCACTCCATGGTGTAACTGTGATACATGTTTCACATGTTTTTTGTTGTTTGTTTCTTTATCCTCCTCCGTTCCAGCAGTTCAATTTTGTTTTTTGTTTTTTTGCTTCTTGATTTGCAATCGCAATGAAATCATTGACTTTGTGAGACTTTTATGGAAAAATGGGTGAGTATAATTTTAAAGACAACATGAAAAGAAGAATGTAGCACTAGTAAGGTAAAACTAGTAACGTCTGTCACTAGTAATCACATTTTTTTAAACGTTATCTTTGAAATTATATGATTACTATAATTTTAAAATAAATAAATACGGGGCGCCGTATGTAAAAACAGTGTAACTTTTTGTATGTATCATTTTTCTAATGACTAATTAGCATATCTTCTTAACATTTAGCTTTAACGCTAAACATTTAAATTTAACATTTAACATTTACACAGCAAGAAATAACACGAGGAGGTTTAAATGCAGTTTTCTGAATGAATTTATCACTAAATTTATGAAAATTGTGAAAAATGACACCTATAAAACTGTAAACTGTTTTTACAAACGGCACCCCATAAATAAATAATTATCTACATACATACATGCTTTAAGATATACATATTTGATCTTTATTTTGACCTTAATAAATGTAATATTTTTTTAATTTATGATTTTTACACAGCAATGTTACTTTCGTATTATTTCCATTTTACATTAATATTAATTAAGACATGAGTCTGCAATTAAGAAATTATTTTATAGAAATATTGTGAATCCCAAGGTTTTGAAGACATCTTGTTATATGATATGATTATTATGGCCACTAAAAATAATAATAAAAAGTCAGTTAAAACTGGAAACACAACCAATTCATTCATTTGTTCATTTTTGAACGCTTTTTAATTGGATCTTATTTTAGACCTTGATTTGTTATCGCTAATTTGCTTTTTCTTGTTTATACATTCTAGATACATTAATATCATTTTCATTCTCTACTGCTTTATTGAATACTTAAAATATTCTTTAGGCTGAAAGAAAGAAAGAACGAAAGAAAGAATGAATGATAAATAAATAAATAAATAAATAAAGTAATGAATGAGAGCAGGTCCAAATGGCGTTTACCTGGAAAGATCCGAGTCCGAGCTCGAACACTAGCCTCTCCCGCTTGCTAACTTCCTCAGGGGAAAAAGCGAACACGGTGTAGTGGATTCCGAACAGAGGGATGAGCAGCAAAGTGGAGCGAGCCAACCTCCTGTTAACACATAACACAATCACACACACGTTAATCCACACACACCTGCTGGAATGACTTGATTCACAGGCAATACGACGTGACTGAGTCAGTGATGGGCATAATGACTCATTTTAGTGAATCGACTCTTAGGGATCACACCGCATTCCACTGATATAATTCATACTACTGTAACTATATGAAAAGATCATGTAACAAACATTATTTAGGAGTGATAAGAACACAGATTACATTTCCAGGTTGATTTCTTATAATATTAGTTGTATAACTGTCACTGCTACACAACAAAGACATAATACATTTATAAAAATATAAATAATGATAAAAATTATTTCACGTTTGGCCAATCTCTTGGTTTTGGTGTAATGCTACAGTGTAAACAACACATCTGGCTGTTGTTCCTTCAACAAATAATGTTCATGTTTTAATGTGGAAATTTATTCACTTAAAGAATCAATTGACTAAAAGAATCGATTCACTTAAGAGTCATTCCAAGTGAACAAATCTTTCATGAATTGCTCACCACCAGCTGAAATGGAGAGCTCCAGAACCCATATATACATATTAGACACCAAAATAGCCCAAAAGCTATCCTTCTTAGCACTCAAGCTAATACATGAGCAGTGCATAAGTAAGCGCACCCCATAGGCACATCTGTTTTATTGTTTTTAGTAATTTTAGGATTATAAATTTCATTAAGATTTAATACGTATCATCATTTGTTATACTTATTATAATATTTATTTTTTATTTATTTATAATGCATTATATATATAAATTACTTTTTTTTTTTAAGCCGTCGCCTAGCCAGGTGCCAGTTGCTAAATCTGATGATGAAATGCAGCTAAATAAGTGAGGTTAGACATTCATATTGAAAATAGGCTACTGTTGTAATTGAATTGAAGAACGTAAAAGAAGCTTGAAGTCACAGTATATTATGGACTATTTTTTAACATAATATATGCACTTTATTAGGGAAATTAGGAAAAAAATAAAAATTATTTGCATTCTATTACATATCTTAAAGAAAAAATAATATATTGCAATTTAGTTTAAACATATATATATATATATATATATATGATTTAGCAACTGGCACCTGGCTAGGCGACCGCTTAAAAAAATAAGTAAGCTAGCATTCTACCAAAGTAACACATTAGGTAACTGATGTGTATGTTTGTATGTTTATATACAGTAGATGGCTTTATCTAAGTTAGTATATAGTATAATTTGTGTTCACAGTTCTAGCATGCTACACTCATCCATAATTACAGGTTAAATTACAATTTCTATATAACAATCACATTTCCAATAAGTGGTGCATTTAAGACAGACATAAGTGTTATTTTTGTCAAATCCCCAGGTGAATTCATGCAGATAGCACAAAAATGCTGCTGATGGTTTATCACAGGTTATCAAACACACACACACACACACACACACACACACACACACACACACACACACTTACAGGGTGATGGTAGAAAGCTCTGACATCCTGCACGAATGCTGGACATCTTGTGCGGGCTCACTGAAGCATTTCTGAGCACAGCTGCTAAATATGACAAAGACAACACAACAGACAACAAACACCTCTTTAGGGCAAAATGTACACACACACGCACACACACACACACACACACATACACATACACACACATACACACACACACACACACATATTCCCCGTGCACTTTTACATTCTTGTGAAACTACAAAACAATTCACAAACCTTAAGCAGGAGCACTTAAGAGTCTCTGTAAACACACATATCGGTTTTCTATCTTTACGAGGACCTTCCACTGATATATTGTTTGCTCGATCTAACTTTTTTTAGATCTATGCATATATTTAACCCTAACCATATTCTGACTAACTAGACGGAAATATTTAGCCTGTTTTTAGTTTTTCAGTGTGAGGACTGCGTGATTGTGAGGACATTTGACAAAATCCTATCAAAATGGGGACTTAGAGTGCTTTTTGGTCCACACAAAGGGATAAATATGTTTATAGACACACAAAAACACACAAATGTGTACATTAATGGATAAAAAGAGTCTAATTGTTGATATGGTGAAGTGTTCTGTGAGGAGATGTTTGTTTAGCATTTTTGAATGGTCTCCAGTGTTAGTGCATGGTAAGTCAAAGGTAAAACTGTAGGGTTTCTGTCTTCAGAGTGGAGGACCGCTGCTCAATAACATGACAAACTGTGTTTTTTTGTCTTAACATCAAGAAAATGAGACTAAAAAGAAAGACTAGGAAAGAGAAAATGCTTACTGAAGAAGAATAAATGTGAAAAGAGATTTTAAATAACGTTGTAAAACTGCGATAAAGCTCGGACAGTAACATTCCTCTGCTAAAGCATGAAGCACAGCTGCCAGTAACTGCCTATACAACATCACAAATATGCCCATGCCAAAAAATCAGGCTAGACAAAACTGCGGCTCTACATCATCACTGTGTCATTTCTTTCTCATTTATTAAATCTTAAACCAGTCATTGCCTGCATCCATTCATTCTTCACACACCAATCAAACCTACACAACAGGTTGCCAGGGCCTGAAACACGAACAATCAGCCAATCGGGTGCCTCAGAGCTGCACACACTGCATGTGTATGGGAAATGTGTTACCATGGCGACTGAGGCAGGTTTACTTACAGGTAAATGCTGGATTCGTTCCCTCCGACATCCGGCGACTGCAGCTTCTGGACGAGGATGATGATGATCCCGATGAACAGCACAAAGTTAATCTGATGGGAGGAAAGATAAAAGAGTCAGTGTCACACGCAATGCCAGTCAAAAGTTTTCACACTACATTCTCAAGTATTTTAGTCATTAAACGTGTACTTAAACATATTTTGGAAGGAATATTGTTTTGTCCTATGCTTGAAATTCCTAACAACAACAACAACAACAAAAAGATCTAAATGCCACAAAATCAGGCATCAAATTCTTTTTATTAAATTATGGATAATTAATAATACAATAACAAAATTGTAATAACATAATAACAAACTCTACTACATGTAGTATATTTTAGCTTATTATTATATATTTATAATTCCATAATCCTATATCAATTATAATATCAAAAATCTTATAATATCAAAAACCTATACAGAGTCCTGTGTCTATTATATGTCTCAGAAATTGATTTTGGCATTTTAGCCTGTTTTGTTTTTTATTTATTATTATTATTTTTTTTTGCCAATCAATTCTTTTCTTAGACTCGTATACCTACCATAATTGAAGTAACAACGGGTCCCTTGATGACCCACCAGAGGGCAGTGTTGTCATTCATATCCCAGCAACTGCAACAATACGAGAAATCAATGCAAACTAAAGCAATCTTTAATCAGATTGTGATCAGGTTTTCCTCAGAAGACCAAACCAGGCATGATTTTCCCTTTAATAGGACAATACAAATTTTCTTGCGCTCACATAAATAAAACATACCCAGAGTCGTCAAAGTGCAGCCGCAGAACCGCCCAAATAGTCACACAAATAGTTGGAGTTCCTGTAAAACAAAAGAGGCATCAGAGAAGACAATTAATGGCATAAAGACACTTTATCTTAAAATATATATATATATATTGCAAGGACAATAAAGGTGCCCATTTGTGATTAGTACACTGTACCAATAATAGCATCCACTACAGAAACCAAATAATCCACCCTGAATGACTTATAAATCTGTACTCGTAAGTAATAATAGGAGGCAAACTGCATGACCTCTCATTAGGAGGTTATTTAATGTGGCTACTTCCATGAATATTTTATGGATATTTAGAGAAATAAAACATTTCCTTTATATTCTAAGGTAAACTTTATAACTGTGTTGTTGTACATAAAACAGGACCAATGAGACATCTGTTACTATAGTGACATGAGACTTAAAACCGTTGCGGCCTACCCCAGCCGATGAGCGTGTACCAGTAAAAGTATCTCCTCTCCGGGAAGAAGGTCTCCACCAGCAGAGTGAAGAGATACAGGCCCTCGATAAACAGCCAGAAGTAGTTGGACATGACGCAGTAATGGAAGAACACCATCACCGCCTTACATGCCACCTAGAGGCCATTTCTTCGAGTTAGTGTCAGAGTACGAGCATATCCTCATTTAGCTTCATTAACTGTAACAGCATGCACTCCTGCAACAGATAAGTACTCAGAAGCAGTGATGTCATCAGTGTGGCCTCTGATTGGCTGCTGGAGAATAATGAGCGTGTCTGAGGATGTGTTGACATGGTAATGTGTTGCTAATAGAATATTTCCATGATCTGGTGAACTCAAGTGCTGTGTTGTTAATTAGGTGACAGTGATAAGGCTCTTATTTATTCGTTTGTTTGTTTGTTTGTTTGTTTGGGTCATGACTACTTTGGATTTAAAATACAGATATTCGAAGCACTCAACAGATTTAGGTTCAGATCACAGATAATATAACTGCATCGTTAAATGTTACTACAAATGGATAAAAAGTATGACATTCCTAATTGTTGATTAATTAAAAAATGTACACTTGGCAAAATTGCTGTGACATAAGAGCAGTAAAACATTTCAGGATATGCTGTTCTAGGAAAGTAATCAGCTGCATCACTTACACTGTCAATTATTTTTATTTCATTCCAAATAAAATTTTTATCTTATTATTTTTAAATTTTCATTTCTGTTTTCTTCCTTAGATATATCGATGCGAAAAGTTCTTACCGTGTGGACAAAACAGTGGTCGCTGTCCTCCTCGGCATACAGCACCCCGTCTTTAATGAAGACAGAGATGGCTCTCAGGATGAACGACACGAACAGGTTCATGTGGATAAAGTTCCTGGTGCAGTGCAGCTTCCTGTCAAAGGCACGGAAAAGTCAAGTCTCTCTACTGTGCTCAGTGAACTGCTCTGAATTACACTGAAAACAGTCTGCATTCAGAAAGACTCTGGAGCCAAGAAGAATAACATCAGCTACGTAAAGAACTCTCCACTGGGGTTGGAGCGCATTTCATTGCAAGTCCGGCTACAGCGAGCAGAATCAAATCAGAATCACTTTGAGGAGGTAAGGCCCGAAAAATAGGCCGGCTTCCAAATGGCAGGATGAAATGCAATTTCCACTGCAGGAAAATCGAAGCTGAAATGGGTTTGAGCCCTGGAGCAATTTCCCCAGTCTCTGCTATATATAAGATGTGATTAAGGCTTAGCAGAGCATTTTACTGACCTGAACCTGCACAGGATGACCATGGCGGTGGTGAGGGATACCAGAGACGTGCTGTAACCCACTGTGTACAGAGCCTTCACTGATGCATAGTACGTATCCTGCATAAACAGGAAGCAGCACAGCAGCATACAGCCATCAATACCAAAATTGTACATTAGTATTTAGACCTTAGACGTAACTACACACTTAAGCACTACTAATTTAGTTTACCTTAAACAGAGGCATGTCTCAGCTATTTACAATTCCTAACTTGGACTTAGGCCCAATTTTCTTGCATAATATATTGCTAAAGCGTGGAGCAGTGTTAGTCATGGTCTGAGTTTGATGTGCATTATGTCACTCTGAGATGCATGTTTTGGGCTGTAAATACATTAAAAAACTACAGAATGCTATATGAGGCCAATATTAAATATAAAATAAATCAAAATAGCAGATAAGCATCGTAAAGTAGCTTCTATGGCATACAGACATTACAACTTCATGACCTTTAATATTACATCAAATTATATATGAGAGCAAAGAGAAATCTGGTCTTCAGGCCGCATTTTCTATCCATGATATTTTGGCTTGTGTTAAAAGGCAGTTGTCTAGATGCTGTTGAAAAATATTGTCTTGAATGTTCCTACTGAAACAAATAAATCTGCCAGCCATTGAGGTGTGCTGTACATGCAGATGATTTGCATAATCTGAACGGCAAATATCTACAATAAGATCTACATAAATAGGTGCGTAACCCAACTCTGAATATGTGTAACTTTCCCAACATAAATATGGACTTAAAGGTCCACTTTGTAGGATTCAACCACCTGAATGCCCCTCCCTTACCCTTCCCTTTCCAAGTGTGTATTAGAGTGTGTGTATCCAAGTGTGAATTAGAGTGTGTGTATCCAAGTGTGAATTAGAGTGGCCTTCAGGTGCCCATAGTGTACTTCTAAGTACTTACATTTACACTTCTTTTCATTTTTTTGTGTTAAATAACAAGTACGATCCTTCATTTTCGAAATCTAGGTTCTCAAACTTGTTATCCAGCACCAGCAAACACTGATTCCTCTTCTTTCTTCTTTGTCTTCCTTTCTTCCTTTTCATCTTCATTCTGGCGTTCCCTTACAGATTCATGCCACTGCTTGTATAAATGCGAATTGCGGGAGTTACTATCCAGTTTGTCCGTTCTGGGCTACTGTAGTGGCGCAATATGGCAGCTCCGTAGCGGTGGACCCGGGGCTCATTCTAAACTTACGAAAACACTATGATTCATAGTTACAATGAAAACATACTTATGAATTCTATAAGTATATTATGGAATATATATACTCTGTTTCTGCTAACCCTCGAAATCCTACACAGTGGACCTTTAAGTCAGTCAACCCTGAATATGACTCATAGGAATTAACTACTGTAATTCAATATTTACACTCGCTTTGTATCTTGTGTATGTTTTAATGTATTGTAACAATTTTCATTTCAACTAAAACACACCGGCTTGGTGGCGTTTTCCTCAGACAGGCAAGCTTCCACGTAATGTGGGTAAGGCTCTGACCAACCCTCCTCTGTACAATTCCTACTGATCTTCCCGAGACCTAAAAACCAAGCACAAACAGGCTCATACATTTCCACACTGGATCAGTAATTTAGCACAGCTTTGAATACTGTAATATTAAAATATAAACCAAAACAGTCAGCGTCAAACGTGAAAAATCACTCACCTTCTTCAGGGCTCATGAACTCAAAGAGCTCAGGGCAGCTGACCACCACGATCTCGCCCACGCTGGCCGCCTGCCAACACGTCAGGTTATCCCATTCCCAAGCACAACCTGAAGGACAACCAAACACGCAAAACAACACTGCTTACAGTAGAATAAAACACCATATGCCAGGCAACCTTTTAATGGTGGCATACATAATCTTGCCTGAAGGATTTAAGGATGTTTTTTTAACTAAAAATTATCTAGTCCCATTTTGAAAACATGAAAACATTATGCCTATTCAACTGGCAAGCTGTGGGCTGTATACGAACATGACAACATTTTAAACAGCCACTCTAGACCTCTTGAAATTATCATAAGTCATGATAATAATAATAGATGAGTGCTAATGACATGGCCAATATTTGAGTCATTTTCAGAATTTGCTGTGCTGCAGTTGGAAATTTTGTCATATCACTGTCAAATCACTGACAAACAAACAAAAAAAAAAAGCAGTGGGGTCGGGGTTCCTTCCTGTAACATGTTTTGACCAGGGATTATAAATGAATGTAGTTTCCATTTTGGTTTGTTCTGAACAAAAAACAAACCAAAAAACTTAGTTGGAAGCTGGTTAAAACAGAATAAAAGAACATTTAATAGCGTTCTTTACATATAATCAAGAGTCATTTATCTGCTAGCTGCCATGTTAGCGCTAACCATCTTAGCTGATGCTGATCTTAGCGTTAGCTGGTGGCTAGTTGACCTTTGCAGTCTTCCACATAAAATTAAGAGTGTTTCTTTATTCTTTGAACATGATGCTACCCTGATTTCCAGCTATTATGTCCGAGCATCCTTCTACCTTGCAATGCACTTTGTTGCTTGCAGAATTTCTTGGAAAAATATTTTCTACGCAGCTTATCCTGCCATCCTCCCATCTTCAAAAACCCAGCTATAGAAACTACCTAACATATTTTTCTGTAGACTGCGAGAGTTTCATGTTTCAGAGAGAGTTATACGCAGGGAATGTGTATAGTCACACATATACTCTTAAAAAGTTCCATGTTTGGTTTGTCTCAATGGGGTACCCTTTAAAGATTCTACATCGAACTTAACATCTGATGATTTCCTTTTCAGAAAAGGTTCCCAGACTTCCAATTTCTTCCTGCGGGAACCTTTTATGAAGCTAAGCCCCATAACTAAACTCAAGACTACAAATCCCCCCAAAGAAATCAATGGAGAGGCCTCTGCTTATGTTTAACAGAAAATACCCCTTGCTGCAGACTCAAAAATCCAGGAGGTGGAGCTGGACCTGATCCAGTCCATCCTATGTGGGTGGAGTCAAACCGAACTTCAAAGATCTGGACACAACTCAGTGTTTTTCAGGCTGGATAAGCGTTTTTGTTAAGGTTAGGGTTATAGGAGGAGTTGGAGAAGGTCCAGCTCCACCCCCTGGATCTCTGGTTCTGCAGCAAGGACTACCTCACTTACAGAAAGAAATGAAAGCCTAGACGGCCAAGACTGGCCAATAGGGGGCGCTTGAGCCAATCTTCCATGTTGCCTCTTTCTGCATGCTCGGTGTGAGGGGGAAAAATCCAATCTGTTCACATCACCATCTTTCTTTGATGCAGGAATTCAATTCCACTCCTCCATTTCCCTTTAACGCTTCAGTGTAGTGCTGAAGGCATCAGTATTTGCTCATATAAACCAATCCAGCCATAACCTCTGCACTCGGAAGTCAAGAGTTCTGAGCATTTCTGTGTATTTCGGAGTGTTTTCCAAGTCCCTGCTCTCTCTCTCAGAATGAAATAACAGCATTCGGGCGACAGCAAGGTGCCAAATCATCAGAGCAGATAATCTCTGATTTGAGAGATTTGCTCTAATACCCAGTGTGATCATCATCATAATTTAAACCCAGTCAGATGGCACACTCAGGTTTGCTAGGCTTGAGACAAAATGTGAGCTTGTTTTTACATTTCCCAGGCCTAAAACCTGTTAATCTGTCTCTGAAAAGCAGATTATATTTGTGAAAACCCACTCAGTCAGTTGTTTTTTCTGTACAAGCTCCAGGTGGTTTCTCCAACACAAATCTTGGAAACGCTAAATGTTCGAATGTTCCAGATTTATTCCACACAACCTTCCTGGTTGTTATTTTTGCAATCAAGGTAATCGACTCCAGATGTGACTTAACATGAGTCCACAAATAGATTAGAAACAAGGCTCAAAATTCAACAATTTAATTTATATACTTTTGCAACTTATAAATCCACAGTATCCATGTGAGATTACGTGAGCTGCTCTGGACCTGTTCCTGATGGTTGTAAAATGAGCCTAGAACACACACTACAATTTCTCACAACGCTCTGGTTTTCCATTTTCTCTGCCTTCATGTACAGTGGAGAAGACGGTGAAGTGGTGCAGCAGACGTAGAGATCGGTTTTGTCTAGTTTGTGGAAAGACACTGCTCCTGTCCTACTCTCTAATCTGTTTTTGCTCTGTCTGGCAGCCTGAACACAAAGCTAATTCCATCTTAAAGGGCAAATACGAGCAGGCTGAACTAGCAAAAAGGAGATGGAATGGTCGTTGGCCACCATCACTGAGTGAATGAATAAGCTGATCCTGTATATTTTCAGTCACATATGTACAGTCTAAGACTAAAGCAGTCATTGTTAGGCTTTATTTATACCACAGCACTGCTGAATCCTTGTTTGGTCAGAAAGCGTTGATTAATTTTCTATAACACCAACTCGGACAGTGGTTCCAGCTATGAGGCAAACAGGTTTATATTAACGCGCTTGTTCTAATACGTGATAGTAACAGTATTTTTTGGGAGGAGACTCCAGTGTCAGCTTTTAAAGGTAGAGGCTTCAGACACGAGAAAGTCTTCAGAATGAAGGAGTTAGTGATTTCAAGAAAAAAAGAAAGAGGAGCGAGAGGTGCGAGTATGTTTATAGCTTCAATGTTTATAGTCGCTGCAATACATAAAGTGATAAACTCGTCTCTCAAACATTCCAGTAATTGCATAATTAATTAATTAATTAATAATAAATGCAATCCTTGATGTGGAATGAAAGGAATAAAACCCTGCTTGGAATATAATCATCTTTGGCATGATAACAATAAATCTGCTTCATGCCAATGCCTTTGATTACTTTTCTAAAACTGAATGCTCACAAGTGTTTTGTTTCAAACTTGTTGTAAAAGAATAAACTAACGAATACATTTAAGAAGGCTAATATATTTATGCATTCATTCTTTTTCTAGAGTATTAGGCCCAACATTGTTAGTGAGTTTGAATCAACAGGTTTTCTTTTTGGTTTTTTTCCCCTTTAGTACGTGATAATGTTAAAACTCAGTTATGTGGTAATCACAGATGCACCCATTCCTTTAATGCATTGTGTGTTTGAAACAGTAACAGTGCTGTTATAGATCACATTGATCCACCGTCAAGATGAACTCAAGTCAGTCGAATCTGTAAACTTTCTCTCTGTTAAAGTGTCGCAAATGAGTTCAAATCGTGCAGGTGAAAAACATCTGTTCTTTGAATCAGTGCTTTAATTTTGCATGCGATTAATTTCGCATGCACACACACACACACACACAAAGCAAAACAAACAGAAATGTTCGCTACGTGCACTCACCCCAGTCACCGTGCTACAGTACTCTGTTCCATTCACCTAAAACTGCAACGAGAGCACACGACATGCTGTGGTCCTGAATGTGTCACACGGATAACTCAATGAATGAAACCTCCTTAGATGGCACATCTACAAATTTTCAGGAAATCATCACTCACCAGAACACTCATGTTTGGTCAGAACTAGACGCTAGCGCTGACTCATATCACCAGAGTGGACAGCAGGACTTCGTGTATTGTGTGATACAGCACGCTCATAAGCTCCGGCTGTAGTTTATTATTGCCGATGGTCCGTCCCGGCCTTCATAATGGAGCGTTATGGGAGTCTATTCAGCTTCTGCTTTAATGAAAGGCTGATACAACAGCTGGAGCACCTCTCTCGCTTCTCTGTCGCTCTCCTCTGTCTGTCTAGCTAACGTGGCTGTTTTGTTTCTAATCAAAAGATTTCCTGCCTGCAAAATGGCCGTCTGTTCTAGCTTGAGGCGATAAATAAATCAGGTACCATTTTTTACGAGATGCATAACATTGCGTAAGAAAAAAATGTGAAGAAAAGTTGAGGATTCTCATTATTATCTTAAAGAGAAGAAAAAAAGAAAGGCTGGTGAGGGAAAGACCTTTTATAGGCTACGGACCATAGACTGCGCACCAACGGATTTCATTGCTGAGCTGATTTTCTAATTTTTTTCATACGTTGTCTATAAAGTCATTAACTTTACCATTGTTGTTGCTGTTATCAAACAGTGCTGGATTTTGAGACAGAGAATGAATGAAAGACTTTTTTTTTTTTTTATGAATGAGAAACTCAGCAGTGTGATGACATTTTCACAACCTACGCTCTGATTGGTTGAATGCTTTCTTTTAGCTGAAAAAATCAAACCTGCTGCAAAAAAAAAAAAAAATGTCACTTTTTTACATTCAAACATTCATCTACGATGGGAAAGTGTTCATTTATGGGACAGTCGTTCGAAAAAATATATTGTTAGACGAAAAATGTGTAAGGACCTTCAAGCTGCAGTTTCTCAGGTGTGTGCAGAGAGGGTGTGGCTAACAGAGTCTTCCTTTCATCATGTTAGCAAATCAGAGTGAGACTATTTACATATTTAAATTTAAAGGCACACTCCCAAAATTTAAAGAAACATTCCCAAACTCAGCCTGTTTTATCATGTTTTTTTTTATTTTATACCATTTAAAAACAGCACAATAAAAAGGAACTATGCTTTTTGTTTGATCTTTTTTTTAAAACGAAACTTATATATATTTATGTATACTTTACAAAAGCATCTCAAGGAATATTATAAAATACATGAAACATGTGGTAGGTGCGCTTATGAAAGCCTCAAATCCCAGACTGAATTCAGTTCATGGTGAATGAGTGACTCTTTCACCAAACAACAAATTAAGCTTAGCTAGCAACAGCTCTATCTCTCAAATGCTAGCTAGCATGATAATACCTCTGACCATACAAACTAGCTGAACACTAGCTAGCTGTTGATGAATATGAAGTGTATGTAGAAGCAGATAGAATTCATTGATGGGTATTAGCGCTCTGTTAAAGTTTAGATTTGTTAGCTTGTGACTCTTTGGAGCTTCCTGATGCTAAAAAGTTGCCTTATGAATTTACAGATATGTGATTATAGAGAAATGTTTGCTATTGTAGTTGAAATGTAGTTAATAAACATCAAAATGTTTTAGGGGAAAGAATCACGTAAGCAAAGTACAAATATTTGAAAATGAAACCCAGACTTAAGTACGGTACTTTGTAAAGTATTTTGCTGCTTATCATTACACATAGAATGGATAGATGTTCAGTATGTTCCTTAACAATTATATGAAACATTTTCTGATCACAGAAACCTCTTCTTTCAAAATGCTTTCTGTAGCCATCCAAAACAAAACGTTCTCATCCAGCCATGTGAACGTGCCCTTTTGAAAGCGCCTGCTGACTAATTGGTAGGAGAGCAAGCTGCTTTACCTCTTAAAATCTATTATTTTCTGCTCTAAACGGTCCGATTTATCCGGGTCGGCCTTGGGGGTGTCGACGCTGAGTCAGAGTTCTTCTCTCCGCTTCCTCTTTCTCTCATTTTGTCCTACTCTTGCTCTGTAAGTGTGAGTGGTCCAGCTGGCTTTCCCTTTCCCGTCATTGTTACAGTATCTGCTGCCAAGTGTCACACTTCCTGTTTACCGCTGATAAATATAAGTCTTTAGCAAGAACATGCACGTGTGACGTCCAATCTAGCTAATCTAGATGGGTTATAATGGCATACGATGGACTAAAACTTCTCTTAGTTTACCAAAACTTACCAAATTCCTGGTCCTGGGTCGGGTCGTGAAGCGCAATCCTTTCCATGCATCTCTCCTGCTCTCGCTTGATGACACAGTTGGAGATTAAGGATCGGACGGGCTGCACAGAGCAATAAACAAGAGTGTGTGAGCAGGAATTCAGACACACCTATAAAAAAAACCTACAAACTAAATCTTGGCAATGTGTCATGACATGATGCCTGCAGAGACACTCTGCTAAGAGGCATTTTCAAGGGCATGATGGCAGTAAAAGAGCCTCCAGTCTTTTGGCATGAACACACTCGATCTCACTTGTATTCCATCGGATCATTCTGGCTCACAGAGAGCTCATAAAATTGATACAGTGGTTACCTTTGTATAAGAAGCAAAACTGCTGTATTTTAAAATGAGCAAGACATGAATGAATTCGACCATTGGAGCTACATGAACCTAAGCAGTGAGATAACTCCTAATTTTACACCTTATTATAATCTTGGAATGACGTACAGGCTGCGTTCACACTGCAAGCCTCATCGCTTCATTCTGATTTTCTGCTCAGACGGGATTTGACTATCGTGACGGTTCACATTCATAATTACAAGCGACCTGGATCTAACTTCAATGAGAACGCACCTGTTCTCCGAAACAGCACGCATGCGGACAGTGATATGATTTTGCACGAGTCCTGCATCACCAACAAGAAAAACATATTTGCGAGACGTCTCATAGGTATTAAAACTGACGGAATGGACTCGCTAGTAGCTAATGTATGCAGATCATTTTGGCTACGTTCACACTGCCATGCTGAAATTTCTCAAATCTGATTTTTTGCCTTAATATGACACAGATCTGATCTTATCAAGGCTATGTGGACATGCAATTCTGATCTTTTCAAATCAGATTTGAGTCACTTTCATATGTGGTACTAAATCCGATATGTATCCTATTTGCGGCAATGCGACCAGAATGAGTCGCTCGGATCGGAATACATGCGGTTTTTTAATGTATGCATCGCATTTTGCTCTGGAGGGTAAACAGTTCATCAGCTATATTTCTCTTCCAGTATTGTTTTGCTGTGCTGGCGGTGTTCTGACTACCTGTAATAGCTTGGCAAAAATGCTACCGATAGCGAAATAAACTGGACTTTCGCCACAGCCCTTAACCAAACTCTAACTTCAGCCCTAATAGTTAAAGCTGAAAGTTAACACTAAAGCTTTAACTTTAAACCTAACATGCAACTGCTAAGTCACATATCTCAATAGGTAGCACAAATCGACAGAACACTGTGCTGGCTGATGACACTAGCATGCGTTCAGGCAAAAAGCCACATGAATTCCGATCTGAGCGTCTCATTCAGGTCGCATCGTCGCAAATCGGATTACGTATCAGATTTTATGACCACATAGGAAAATGACTCAAATCTGATTTAAAAAGATCAGATTTGTGTGTTCACACAGCCCTGAAAAGATCAGATCTGTGTCACATTAAGGCAAAAAAATCAGATTTGAGTAGCCATAAAGACATAAAGAAGTCACTAGACCCCTAAATATTCACCTTAAGGGGACTTTTTTCACCCTTTCCTGATACATAATAAACAGGAAGCCATAAAGATGACATTCTATACAACATATGTGGTTATGGGCTCATCTCATGGCCACAACATATATTAATCCATTGCCTAATTCAAAATAATACCCATCATGCCACTTCAGAGGCTCTGCAGCTGTCCAGTGTTTATTACTCAACATAGAATGCAAGTGGAAGCCTAGCAAAACTCTTTTCCAAAAACAAAAAGAACCACATCCAGTCTGTCAGAAATATCACACAGAGTTACAGATGTGTTTTTTATGACACAGTGTGACTTACTGGACGCTATAAACCTATAAAGCTATAAATTTATTTGAAGGAAAGTTCAATTTAATGCAAACAGTATAGTTCTACTTTGAATTTGAGCCTGCAAAAATAATTCATAATTTTTTGGGCGGGAAATTGCTTTTTAAAACTAAATTTCATATTTTAAAATGAAAGGTTTGAGTAGGAATTTTTTGTAAAAGGGCTTTCTGACAGAATTAAATAAAAAAAATAAAAACACTTGGAATGAAACTGCACATTTTGTTCAGCATTGTCAGCTCACGACTCCAGAATCCCCGGTTCGAGCCTGAGCTTAGCTTAGGTCCATGTGGTGTTTCCCAGAGTCTCCTCATGCTCAAGTGGATTTCTCTGGGTTTTCTCCCAAAGCAGGCCATTAGGTGGACTGGCTATATTAAAGGGGTGAATTCACACAGACATGAGAAGAACACAGGAACCCTGGAACTGTGAGACTGCAAAGTGAAAAACACATTTCCTACCAAACACTATACAAGTGATTTCACAGAACATTCAGCACCGAACATTTCTCACATGATAAACAGACGCCGACTGATTGGAACTGCAGAACTTCTAGGAAGGCAAATAAAACTTTACAAAGTGTGACATTTGGCAAGTCCTCACAAGGAAATCTGCTTCTGCAGCTTTTATTAAAAAAATTAAAGGAGCAGAAATGTTTCCTTTTGGTTACCAAGGTTTTTAAGGTAATTTAGGATTTAGCATTAATTTTCTGTATTGATAATTATGTCAATGGAAGCTCTCCACTAGGACAGTAAGATTAAAGTGTGTGTGTGTGTGGGTGTCTGTGTGTGTGTGTGTGTGTAGGGAGCCGGTTCATTGCATTGAGCAGCAAAAGATCAGAAACCACACACACACACACACACACACACAAACACACACACACACACACACACGCTCATGCATTCGTGCAGTCAAGATTTAACACACTACATTACACACAACAACACACTTGCATGCACTGATCTGGTAGCGCTCAATCGCTTCTTCACTCCGCCAGTCTACAAACCAATTTTCCTCCTCTCTCTCCACAAACTCATCTTAATCTCACTTCATCTGACAAAGACAGGGCATTTTGGATATTTCACAAAATGAGAAATGTCGTCATCACGTAGTGGAGAACCATAAGTGAAACTAGAGCGCGAAGCCCTTTAAGACAAAAGTCGACTCTTTTATGAAATGCAAATCTGCAACCAAAACCATATTAATGTCTGGATAAATTTCCAATGAAGTCATCGTATTTCTACATTGGCTATGTTTCGTCACTTTTGAACTTTATTGCCATGTACTGGATTTTAAGATGTATGGCATTGTTCAGTGCAGACTTCCGCTAAGTCCGAATGCCGTATCTTGCAATGTTACTGAAAGAGAAACCGAATTCATCGAGCCACCCCGTGACTCGTATCCACGCCAAAATTTAAATAAATCTTCTTCGACCTACTTCCTGCCACCAAATTTCATGAAAATTGGGCCACTAGTTTTATCCTAATCGTGCGTAAAGGCAGACAAACATTAATAACAACCCTGGCTTACGCACATACACCTAGGCAGAGGTAGCGCTCTGTTGTTACAGTTATAAGTTCAAATCCCAAGTCCTCAGGGAAGATCCTTAATTCTGAACTACTCGTTTCCATGATGAGATAAATAAACCATTTACAAGTCATTTTGGATAAGACCTTCTGGCAACTAAGTAAATGTGCATGCTTTATATGCAAACCTAATGTGAAAAAAATACTGAAGTGTGAACTATGTTAAAGCTACAGTAAGTAATGTTAGCACTTCCTGCTAGCTTCCACCAACAACAGTAGCTTCCTCCACGTTCTGCTGTAAAATCCTAGACCTTTGTTCAAACGTCTGAAAAAAGACGTGAATTCTGAGATCATAAGAAAACAGCCAGGCACATTATCTCAAATATCCACTCTTTACAACCATGTTGAGCAGAAAAGCATCTCACAACATGCTTAAACCTGAGTGCACAGGGGGCACAGTGAAACCTGACACTTCAAAATTGGAAGATTGTCTGATCTTCACCGGTCCGGTTTCAATCTTAGCTGACAGGAGTGGAACCTGATGTCGTCCACCTCGAAGTTCGACACACCATGCATCGTTAAGGGTTCTGAGGTATACGTGTGCTCCTATTAAAAGATTACGGTAATTTACTGGCACCTTAGGTGGCTAGTAAAATACTGTTATATTTATAGTAAACAACTGTAATATATTTTCAGTAAAGTGCTGTTGCATAATTTAAAATGACATATTGCATTCACAAAGCCAAAGATTCTTACTCAAGGACCCAATCAAGGTACCTTAGGGATTTGAACACATGCCCATCTTCCAAGCCTTAATCACTGAGCCACCACAACTAACTCACCCTGCTTGTACTGAGTCAATGTAATCTTTTAATGGCATTAATTCAGTGTTAAAAATAGGTGAAACACAATTTGTCATAATGTTGTTGCCATGGTGCAGCAGTTAAGGTGTTGATTGCAGCCTGGAAGGTTGTGTGTTCAAATCCTATAGCTGGCGTGGTTGGGTAAGACTGTATCCTCCATCAACCGAATGAGTTGTGGTGGCTTATTTTGTCTAATATCAAGATATTACAGTACCATAAATGTGAATATACAGTTGTTTTCTGTAAACTGTACAGAACCTTACTGGAAACCCAAGCAGCCAGTAAATTACCGTTAAAATCTACGAAAAAAATTTTCACTGTGTGGAAAATTTAGAACACTCTTTGTACATTTAGTGAAAGAATAAGTGGAGTGCTGCAAAACTGTGAATTTGCTACGATAGCTCATACTGCCTGCTCTTTTTCAAGCATGAAACTCCACAAGCATAGTGACAACCTGAGAACACACACTTCGCACATTTTAGTGTGTTATTAACAGCAAAGCCAGACAGTGCAAATTAGTAGCAAGTGCTTAATTAACTCTTACATTTTGTTTGGCTCAAAATGACACACTTTTTTTTACTATTAATAAACATATAGCAATAATTATAATAATTTAAAAAAAAATCCCAACATGATCCCAGTGTGTGTAAATCACTAATGAACCTGGAAGGGAAAAATACATCACAATTCGTATTATAGAGATCGAGTTAGAGTTAGATGGAGTTTAGATCGAGTCTGGGCTCCAGTGTCAACAGTTCAGTCAATGGAAAAGCTGTCACTTCTTTCTTAACATTCAGGACAGAGGAGTTCAACAAGCTGGCTCTTTTGGTGTGTTCCATTTGAACCATTTGAGTTCGGATATTTCAACTGGAACGCCCTCCGGAGTCGAATTTCCGACTCGGAAAAACCATACCTACCAAGATGACTGCTCCATGCATCAGCAGTAATAAATCTGTAGTAATATACTGCTTATTAGCATGCCTGTCTTATGTTTGTCTCAATAAATTAGTTGTACACACAGAACTGTCCAATTACTATCTGTGGACATGTCGCTATGGTGTTCGTATGAGCAAAATATCACGTAATGCGTTATCAGCTGGTGATTATAACAACGGCTAACCTGGCTAGAACTGATTTTCCAGCCTGTTCTACTGGAATACAGTCAACTCAGGTTTGACATCATTCCCAACTCCGACGTCCGATTTTCCGAGGTAAATGGAATGCAGCATTTTGTCCGTTAACGCGAGAGCCTGATAAGGGAGCGACTGTTTATAACTACTGTAGTGAACAACTCGTTCCCACTTTATTGAATGTAACCATAAATAAAAACGATAAAAACGATGATGTGTTGCTTAATAAAGAAAAATACTACACATTGTGGCATAACACTTCAGGATGTCCTGTTATTGGAAAACTACTTTAGGGGGGTAACGGTAATGCCATCCTTTATTATTTTCCTACTACAGCACACTGAGAAATTGTTTTATTCCTTACATAATATAAAACTGCTGTTACATAAAAACAAACTGCTCTGGGACTATTACAAAGTGGTGTACACAGAATGATGGCTCATTCTTTCTCAGGAGGAAGTTGAGGCTCTGACATTCGGCTACTGTTACTCTGGTTGTGTCAGTTAAAGGATCTACACAGATGGGCCGAGAAGTTCCAGTCAGCAGGGCCATCTGCTGCATGCGAGGAGACGCCTGGTCCCTGCGTGCTAGTGATCATATGGTCGCCCACGCCGCGCATCCACATGTGAATCCACGCGAACACGTAAACCCACGATCACAAATCCCTGACTCACACACACACACACACACACACGCAAGGTGAAACTCAGACTCCAGAGTGCATAATGAATGTGTGTGTGTGTGTGTGTGTGTGTGTTCTCACCAGAGAGAAACAGAGGAGGAGGAACAGGGGGAGGAAGATGGCCCCAGGTCGCTTCATTCTGTCTGCTGGTGTCTGGAGCGATTAATGCAGCCTCCGCAGAGCCTCAGTGACTCCTCAGTCTAAAATCACCTGGAAAAAAAAAAGATTTGATTTATTATTTTCTCATTTCTTTTATGCGAGTCTCGGGAAACACACAGAGGGCAAGACCTCGTTTAGAGCGATGCCAACTCTGACTTACAGTTAGAAAAAGTTCAGCAGTAGAACAGAGCTGTATAACGTTACAGACGAAAGGAAAAAAGAGACATGATAACCAGGAAACACTGTGAAAACAAAGTGGTTTCTAGTGAGTTTAAGGATGTTAAGCTCCTGAACGAGACCATTATAAAAGCAGCTTTTCATTTGTCAAAACATTGACAAGTTTTCTCGTTTTCCCCCAAACTAAAAAATATAACTCTAACCCTGACACAAAGATTGGTTGCCTGGCAATACCGAGGAATAGAGACGTATAATTGTTGACATGATAACATTTATTGTGAGGTAGAACATTTATTGTGGAAGGAGTCTCCAGCGTCAGCACTGTGCACCACACGTTTTCCACCACAGCTAAGTCTTCAGGATAGAGGAGTTTACGTTTTCTGGTTTCTCAGTAACACGACAATCACTTGCTTGTATGCTTGTTTGGTGAACTACAAGATGGATTAACATTCCGTAGCATTAACATAACTATAAACGGATTTTTAAAAAGTGTACTTTGACAATGTCAGTGCAGTCGTAGGCAGATTGCTGTGGTGTAACAGCAATAAAACACTTCAGGATGTGCTGAAATAGGAGATGATTACAACTTCAGGGTCACATCCCATCATCTGTGGTTATTTTCACCTCCGAGTGTTTTATTCCTTTCCTAATAAATGAATTCTGACTAATATTGTATTCTGAACGCTTCAAGGAGAAGCTATTAAAGGGGCGAGGAGGGGGACATGTGAGGCATCGGGGAGGTTTGTGCGACTGGAAGGGGAACAAGGCAAGAGGGGGTTTTACCAGAACCTGTACACTTAATGATCTGAAGAGGTGCAAAGATGTGAAAATCCTCTGAGGGGAAACAACATTATTGGACACTCTGGGGCAACATTCACACTCATTTAATGTGGGAGGACGACACCAGGATGACTAGTCACATAACATAACCAGCATGCACCACACACACACACACACATATGTATATATCTCCCCTCTTTACTCCTGGCCTTTGCTTCTGAATGCAATTACTTCTACGTCAGCGGTCGGGTGCTTTATCAAATAATACACAGCGTACTCAGAGTAAGAAGCAGAAACTGCACTGCATCATAGTAATGTGGGATTCGACAGGAAATGAAAGAAAAAAAAAAACAGGAAATTAGAGCACTGTTTTTTTCCTTCCCTCCATGTCTCTTGTTGCTATGGCTGACGAACGATAGATAGATAGATAGATAGATAGATAGATAGATAGATAGATAGATAGATAGATAGATAGAAAATTTTCAGACTATGAACCCTTAACTCTCCACTGAACGCTTAAAGAACCCTTTTAAGCCATTTTGTCTAAGAAAAAAAAATTACCCTGTACAAATGGGTTGAGAAATGCAAGTGATAACAGGACGTAATATATTTTGCAGACATCCAGAACATTAAACATACCTAGAAATGGATGAAAAAAAGACATCATTTCATTTCTTAAATATTCAATGTAAGAACAGTGTTTTATTCCTTACATATTAGTCTGGCAGTCAGTTTGTGTCTGTGTGTGCTATGTATTAGGATCCTTACTGCTGGTAGTTAATAGGAACATACTATATTTTTAAATCATGTCAGTAAAGAATGATAGAAATTTACAATATGGCATTATTTAAAAAAAAAAAAAAAAAAAAAAGCTGATAGAATAAATCCTGGTCTTGGTGGAGGTGGGAGCAGGAGAGAGAGAGACAGAGAGAGAGAGACAGAGAGAGAGAGAGAAATTCTGACACTCTTTCTGTCCCAGTTGTACTAAAGCATTTGTAAGTCAGCAGTTCCCTAAGAGCATCTGTCAGTCAAACTGCAGACGAGCTTTTTATGGAAACAGCCGCGCACTGCGGTTCTGATAGCAATCTAAATGAGGAGCAACAGGATGGATATTATATGAAGCGAGCTCTAAATTCAACCTTCTGCTCTGCGTTAGATGAGGGCTGAACTAAAATTGCACACAGATGGAAAGAATAACTACTGCATAACATTATTCTTGAATTTTATATATACAGACATATATATATATATGAGAGAGAGAGAGAGAGAGATTGATAGATATACGTAGATATACTATAGGTTTACAACTGCTGACTGTTTATGTTGTTCCGCATGTGTTGTTCTGCAGCAGTAACACTGAGATGGCAGTGTGTGTGGCGATTTTACGAGTGGATCAGATATGGATTTTAAACACTGCGTACACTTGCACCGTGTAAATGTAATAATGCAGAATGTAAAATATAAAACGTGCATCCTGTTAGCCATCCTTGTAGGGGCACAACTGGAGGCTAAAGCTCACCTCTGTTCATGCACGGTTCGTGTTAATTGTCCTCTAGCCTTCATCAGTGTCAGGTTCTGACCACAGCGCAGCTGTTACTGCTTTCTTTTGACACTGAGCTGTTTACAAACCTCAGCATTGTGTGTCTGACACATGAATATTATACAGTCAGGGGGAATAATATCCAGATACTACATATATATGTGAAGTTTACATAAAAATAAATCAGGTTCTAGATATAAATGCTGCAAGAAAAGTGCAGTTTGAAACACCCAGTGAAGATACTCTCTGCATGTTTTTAGAAGAAAACCAAAGAACCCAGAGGAAGATACAAGGAGAACATGGGAAACTCCAAACAGACAGCTCAGGATTAAACTCAGGACATAACTTCTGCTTAAGATTAGCACTACACTAGTAACCAGAATGTCCTGGAGAGTCTGTTAAGCTAAGCTATTTTACCACAACACCATAGACAAGCTTGTAAGACCGGCAGAAGAAGGTAAACGGCTTTGAAATGTCAAGGAACCAAATGCTAAAATTTACATTTTATTTATTTTGCAGTTATTTTAATCCAAGGGAAGTGAGACTAAATGAAGTGTAGCGTTGAGCTTTAATCATAAAATCTGGAGATTCTCTGATTTTATTTTCAACCAAATTGGATTTATTCATCTCATCTGAGTTTACCTTCAGAGCCATTTAATACAATGTTCCAGTCTGACTCACAAATGTCACGACATCCCAAAATGGCCTGCCACTCTGAACACCAAACACATCACACGTTTCAGACGTGTCTGTGTGTCACTAATTGCGCTTACTCACCCCCGAACCATTTACATTTTGGCTTTTGAATGTAAGAAATCTTAGACATGGTTATGGTTGTACAGCTTGTCATGCTTGTAATCCTGGACCTCACATCGCTCTTTTCTCCAAAGCAATCCATTTTACTTCACGAGCCTTCACACACACTGACAGGAAAATAATTAAGTTAATCGGTACAACGCTTTAGACGTGCAAACTACTAATTACAGTTTAAATGCAACTCCCAAAATAGAGCTCATCGTCCTCTAGCAGCTGCTTCAGCAACCAGCTCATGAGCAAATTCAAGAATTATCAAGAGGCATGTTGCATAAAAAAAAGGTTGTAATTGTTCAGATATTATAAAATAAAACCACAAACGAGGCTACTCTTGCTTAACAGGATTCATGTGAATTACGTGTTTTATCAATCTGCCAACTAAAACGCTTTTTTTCTTCCAAAAACTCTCCAAAAGGTGAGGTTTGTGTGTACGTAATAGGAGAGTGTGTGGGTTTTTCTTTTCAGTCTTTTGAATCTCGCTCGGTCAGATGCATTTATCCGGTTTTTAAATGGGATGGAAGTCAATCTTTATTTGTCTTTCGCTTTATTAGATAAATAATCGATTTTTCTTATGTTCTTAACTCATAACTTCTCAGAGTCTTGCGAATTTTCTGATCATGAACTCATCACGGTGGTGAACTTCTGTCCTACACAACAGATGGCTGAGGGGTAATGACAAGCTTGGCATGAAGTGTTCCACATATTCTAGCCTACTGGGAACTGAGCAAGCGGCTGATTTTATTATATACTGGTCACACCGTCACGGGTCATTCATTCATCTATTCATGCGATAATTTGCTGGTTCATTTGTTATTCCATCCTTACATTCATTCAATTCATTCATTCATTCATTCAATCAATTATCCACCCGCCCATTCACCCATCCACCTATTCATTTCATCATACACTCATTCATCTTTCAGTTCATCCATTTTTTCATCCATGCAATTCATTTATCAATTCATTTACTTTTTCATTTGTTAGTCCGTGCATTCATTCACTAATACACTCATTTGGCGTTTGTTCGTTCATTCATTCATTAATTCATTCATTCATACATCTATCCAATAATTCATTCATTCAACCATTTATTTGCTTGTTCATTTGTTAATCGATTCATTCATTCAGTCATAACCCCTCCCCCTATCCAACCATTTATCCATTGATCATTCATACATCCATGCATTGATTCATTGATCCATCGAGCCATTCATCCAGCCATTTATTCATTCATCCATTTATATGTTTGTTGAACCATTCATCCAGCCATCTGCTCAACAATTCATCCAGTCATTCACTCATATATCCTTCCAGTTCATCATAGATTCATCCATCCATTCTACCATCCATCATCCATTCATTGACAAATCCTTCCAATTATTTGTACAAATATTCTTCAGTTACACTACCGGTCAAAAGTTTGGACTCCCCTACT
>JAQMYM010000018.1:14258209-14277923 GCA_030014255.1 Parauchenoglanis ngamensis
AAAACTATAATAATAATAATAATAATAATAATTATTCTTATTATTATTATTATTATTATTATTATTATTATTATTATTATTAAATGGCATGCTGATTATCAAGCCCTAGATTAAATATAGTAAATATTTAAATTAAATAAATAAAAGTTTTAACAAATGACTAAGTTGCAGGTCAGTCCTCAAAAAGGAGGTGTGGCCTTTGTGCCTGTTAGACCTACTGAAGGAGGCGTGGCCTCTGGATTTGTCAGACAGTAAAGGAGGTGTGGCCTTTGTGCTTCAGTCACACTGAAGGTGTGGCCTTTGTTTCTGTCAATGACAGTGAAGGAGGCGTGGCCTTTGTGCTTCAGTCACACTGAAGGTGTGGCCTTTGTTTCTGTCAATGACAGTGAAGGAGGCGTGGCCTTTCTGTTTGTCAAGCATAAAGGAGGTGTGGCCTTTGGGTCAGTCAGCCACAGTGAAGGAGGCGTGGCCTTTGTTTCTGTCAATGACAGTGAAGGAGGCGTGGCCTTTGTTTCTGTCAAGTACAGTCAAGGAGGCGTGGCCTTTGTTTCTGTCAACGACAGTGAAGGAGGTGTGGCCTTTGTCAGTCACAGTAAAAGAGGCACAGCCTCTGCATGTCAGTTGCAATGAGAGGTGTGCGCTCTGCTGGATCACTCTCAGTGAAGGAATGCTGGCCTTTTTGTCTGTCAGTCACACTGAAAGGGGTGTGGCCTTTTAAGGCATGTCTTAAATGTATTTTAAAGCAAGCAATGAACTCCCATCTCCATTCTTCTGATGTAGTCAGGAAAAAGAAGGTGAATCGTATTTATTCCTGTTTATGGTGATTCTAAAATCAGTATCTTTAATGGGGATCAACTGAGACAGCTGAAGCCGCCACCTAGTGATCCTGCAGCTCCTGGCACACTGCAGAAGTATGAAAACATAAGAGAAATATGCGCAGGATCCATCTGGACCTCAGGATCATTAATTCCGCTGCAGACTTGGGAAAATGCTTTGGTTCAAGGCAGCACATTTGAATGGCTGCCTCTCTGTCTGTCACACAAGCTGCGACAGGCAAACCCACAGAGCTCAGGGCTTTTTAAAAGCTCATCTGGTGGAGATGTCTGGCACAGAGGGGGGCACGGCCGGCACAAAAACTCTTAAAGGCCAGATTGATGATGATGCTCGGCTGGGCTTCGTTCAGAATAGATGGCACCGTTCACAGATCTCTCACCTGGCTAACGACGCCTGTGGAATCCAATCCAGAAGGCAGAGTGTGCGCTGAAGTGAAGGCTCAAGAGATGCTGATGAATGAGTGGAGAGACAGGACAAGGCTTCAGAATTGAACTGATTTGCTTTTGTAATTTTTGCGTCAAGTTATTAGGGTGGTGTAGTTTGCGGCCTAGTAAATATCTTTAATTATTTATCAAAACTACCAGTGAAAGCATGTACTTTAGGTAGTTTATCAATTAAACATGGATCCCAGGAAGATTCATATTCATCATTGCATTGTGTTCTTATTCAATAGGGGAAAAAAATCAACAGCAGAAAGAGGTGAAATTTATAAAGTGTATGGCAACGCTGAAAGCCGCATTTCTGTGGTCAAGATCTGGTTTTGAAACGGTGACTTGAACTAGGTGATAAGCCAAGAAGTGGTAGACCAAAGGAACCCGAAGGATGCAGAAACCGTTTGACGAAGATGCGACACAATCGACTCGAGAGATGGCAAGATGATAGAATATCAATCATTCTACTGCTCTTAAGCGTCTGAAGGCAATTGATAAGATTCTGAGAGTTGGTCGGTCGGTTCCACATGCACTTTCAGCGAGAAATATCACTCAATGGCTTAACACCTGCATTTCACCGCTGTTCGTCATTAAAAGAAACATTTTCTGTGGCGTATTGTTACTGGGGATGAGACATGGGTTTATTACAATAACCCAGAAAGGAAAAGGTCTTGGGTAGATCCAGGTCAGGTAACAACTTCCACTCCAGAAGTCAGTATTCACAGCAAACAAGTTCTTCTTTGCAAATGGTGGGATCGCAAAGGAATTCTTTCGACCCTGGAGAAACTGCCAAGGGTGAACGTTACAGTGATCAATTGATCAAATAAAGTGAAAAAACTCAATCAGCTATGATCATCCAGCGGCCACACAAAAGAAAATCCTCCTCCTTCTTAACGACGCAGAGTCACATGATGCAAAAGCCTTGGATGGGAGGTTTTACCACATCCAGCCTACGCACTGGACATGGCACCACTTGTTTAGGTCATTGGAACATACATGCCCTGGCCAATATTTCAAAAAGTCAAGGATATTCGACATCACAAAGATAAATTCATTTCCTCAAAACCCGAACCCTTCTTTTGTGACAGTATTCATTCTTTGTCAAATCAATGGCAGAAAGTCAAATCAAATTTGTTCAAAATGGCCACAAACTTATGCACCACCCAAGTATATGGGACACTTCCATCCCGTGTGTAAACGTGGTGTTTTATTCCTGTAATACTACATCGATTTTACTACATCGAAGTTAATAAGACAGACAACGCAGCTTGTCATGTTAATGACAACCCAAAAATCCCAAACTCCTCCAATCTTGAAGACTTTCCTGTGGTGGAAAAACCTACAGTTACAGCGTAACCTCTGACTAAAACCGGAGACTCCTTCCAAAAATGCTAACTAAACATATCTGAATTCTGGAGACATGCGAATCATAAATCTTGGCGTCACGTTAAACCTCGCATCACCAGCCCCGGACAAGGAAGAAATTGTTCATTGTTGATATTTGTGTAATTGCAAAAATTGTATCATTTATTTTCTTCACCTCTGCTTTTTAATGCTGATTTCTGAAAGCATTTTATTTGCACGAAACAGCAGTGCACTGTGATTGGGAGTGGTTCCAAATGTTATTTACAGAACATGTGAAGGAGCACTGGCTTATTTACTGCCTTCAGAGTTTATTGATATGCAGCTCACGTGTTTGTCCAACCCCCATCTCCTTCATCCTCCATCCTACCTCTCCATCTCGCTCTCTCTCTCCGCATGTGTGTGCGTGGAAACCGCAGAAGGCAGAAGGCGAGGCCGGGCGGAAGACGTGTGCTGCTTTAAAACAAGCTCATTAACCTTGCAGAGCGAGGCGGCCACCGCTATCTACTCTCCTGCTGCGGCTGTAACCATCGGCAACCAGCCGCCAAAAGCGAGAGCTGGTGAAAATGCGCCGCGTGGCGAGCTCGTGCAGGTTCTCACGGCTCGGGTTATTAAAACAGAGATGAAGATAGATGGCACGTTAGGGCCCAATTTAAACAGATATCCAGCTGAAGGCATTTTTCATGTCTAGAAACATCTTAATTGGAGTTTTAAAAGAAGTAAAAAAAAAAATAAAAAAAAACCACACAAATGGGTTTGATTCAGCAACCCAACGCTGCTATCCGTTTATTCACAATCAGTTCAATTAAGTTTATTACTGTGATGTAACTGCACCACACAGGCATTTCGTACAGTCCTATAATCAACCTCTAATCCCAGTGTCCTACTGTGCATCATGAGTTTACAGTAAACAACTGTACTGTACATCACTCGAATAAAAACAGGATTAAAAAAGTGCATTTTTCAATTTTTGATCACCATTTTTCCCCACAAATGAAGTCAATTAGCGATATGCTTGCTGTCTGAAGTTAGTTACACTAGTGCAAAACTAAAGAAGCAAACGAAGCAACAGAAGTCTCTCTCACCCAAAATTGTGTCTGTTAATATCTGCCTCAAATCGCATCGAGTAACATCACACAGACTTCCTGATTTAGATTCAGGATAAATGCTGTGAAGTTATCTAAGCAGCCATCTTGGACCTCTCCTGCAGTAGGCCCTGCTTCCCAACGTTTGCATGTTTATGATAATATAGATTTGTGAATTCAGTCCTCGCTATTAGAAAGGTGTTGGTTAAACTGGTCGCTGTGGCTCGTCCCAGGACGCCGCGGTGGCCTCTGGCTTGCTCACACAGAGCTACGTTTACATCAGGGTTTATGTACAGCTACTTTCTGAGGATGTATATCGTTTAACGTGCTACAAAAGCGAACAGAACTGATTAAATGAGACGGCACGGCTTCGCACCGGCTGCTGAATGCATCACGCAGCAAACGAACGAATTTATGCATAAAACGTGCGTAGGAGCTCAAAACAGCGGTTTCATGAAACCGATTAGTTCGGAAAAACTGTTTCAAATCGCAGGATTGGTGACAAGTCACTGAAATTTTATACACGGATTACGGACACTGCGGATTATTAAGTTTAAATACCTTATTTATTAGTTATACACACAAACGTGATAAAAACCACTCATGTTAACGACTGTAAAGAAATGCACAAATTAAAACAAACCACCAAAAAAAAAAAAAAAAAAAAGCAATGGGACCCTATGAAAGGAGGAAGAGTCAGTCATTGTGTTATTTTCAGTGCTGTGAGCGTTGCCTTTTATGGAGTTTTGTGGGCGGGGCTAAATGTAAACATAAGCTCGCTCTCATTTATCAACGTTAATCAACATTAGTGTGAAGAAAATCAGCATTATTGGCGTTTTTTAAAAACAATTTCAGATACACACTATTTTTCTAAAAGCTTGGTAACATGTGTGAAAACATGGGTTTGGCAGACATTTTGCGTGAGAGTCTTCCATTAGCCTTATAGCTACTGTGCAAAACTACAAATGCGTAAATGTCAAACAGCAAACATCTCTTGCATGGAACAAAAAAATTGGGAAATATTTGATTTCTCTCCCCACCTCGTTAATTCTCATCAGCAGAAATCATCCTCTGGAGCCAAAAAAAAAAAAATTCATTATTAATTCTGCTGTGCACTGGGTCGGCCCACTGACTTCCAGATCAGGAGTCTCATTTAAATACAGAGCAGCAAAGATATTGTTTATAAAATTTCTCGTCACGTCAGCGGAACGGAACCGCACAGCAAGCCATAAAAACGGGACTGTCAGATTATTACGGTGCGCTTGTGCTTGGTACAATTACACGGCTCATCTCGGCGTATGCATAATCGCTCGGAGACGCTCAGGAAAACCTTTAAACGTGCGGAACCGCTGTTCTCAGATAACGAGACGGAACGTTTGTGCTTGTCCGAGATAAAAATTTAATTCGAAGCTTGTGCTCTCATAAACACGCCTGTGCATAGAAGACTTTCTGTTCTCTATGTAGCTTTATTTTAATGTAAGAAATGTTTCATTTGAATGGGATGAAGTTAAACTATCGTAAAGCTCTTCGACTCTTTTTAAAAACTCATCTGCTATATAGTTAATGTTCAGTCGGTGTGTTGAGTTCAACGCGAAATATGTAAAAATAGACTTTGCTTTATAAACGCAGCCTTTCCTGGGACGCACGTCAGCTCCGTCCCTCGTTCACACTCCGTCTGTCTGATTCGCTTTTCGTCACTTGACTAAATAAAGGCTTACTGTACTAACAAAATATATTCGCAAACCTAAATCTGCTGCGTAAACTGTCTACATAACCCTTTAAAATCATCGTATTTGTAAATCTTCGTACGCGAGAGCTATATTTCTGTAATGCCGTGTAAAGCTGATTTGCTCCAACGTGTCCTGTCTGTAGTGTGTTGCGCTCTCGGCAGGATTTTGGCGTTTTAACAGAGAAATTACATTGTCCGGAAAACACAAAAGACTCGTTAACTCTTCAGTCCTCTCGTACGCCAGGAGGCTCTTCGCTCAGACAGACAGACGTGTGTATGACGAGTGCTTCCCTGTTTCACGGTCAGTCGCTGCCATCGTAGACCACCGTCTGATCCACGGTCAGTTTGTACAGCACTTTTTTCGAGATGAACCTGCAGGAGGAAACAGACCGAAATGTCAGACGGAGCTGTGCTGAAATCATCGCCTTAAACGGCGTGACGGTAGAATGCAGACCTGGAGAAGGAGTTGTCGAAGATAAGCGTGTATTCTCCGGGGTTGCGAACTTTCACCTGGCCCTGGATTGCCTCCTGGTGAGATTTACATCTGGTTAAAGGGATCAGAACCTGCGAGTGAGAGTGAAAGAGCAAGAGAGTTTCAATCTACTCCAAGATATGTAAGCTATACGTATAATGTTATATGCATAACTTACAGGTATTACATAATCACTTCAAGATTTAGCATACAATCATTAATGAGCCTGTGTGTGTGTGTGTGTGTGTGTGTGTGTGTGTGACCTTGGCCTGCTCCAGTGGTGTGTCTGTGCTCTCTCTGTACACCACGCTAAAGGAGATGCTCTTTGGCATTGAGGTAAACACCCAGCTGATGGTGGATCCTGCGGTAACCACGGTGATGGGGATGAGACTGTAGCAGCTTGACTTTATGAAGAGTTCTCTGGACTCCTGACCGAAGTTGGAGATCTCCTCCACGCTGAACGGCACGGACAGTCTGCAGGAGAACACACACGGATCACATGACTTAGTGACAGCCAATAGAGGAGCACACGCAGATCACACGACCCATTGACCGCCTATAGATGACGGCAAACAGATCACATGACCATCTGGTAGCATATAAAAGAGCACACACTGATCACATGACCTTCTGATAGCATTTAAAGAGCACACACTGATCACATGAAAATCTGATAGTATATAAATGAACAGACACAGATCACATGACCCTCTGATAGCGTATAATAGAGCATACACTGATCACATGACCCTGTGATGGCATATAAGAGCGCATATGTTGATCACATGACCCTCTGTTAGTATATAAATGAACATACACTGGTCACATGATCCTCTGATAGCATATATAAAAAAGAATAACTGATCACATGACTCAGGCTGTTCATTCATAATGGCTCTGATGAGGTAGTGTGTGCTCACGGCTGCACTGGACGTACGTGATTTCTCCAGACTTGAGCAGGCAGATCTCTGCGTCCTGCACCGAGCTCGGCAGCTCCTCCGACTCGTCTGCAGTGAGGTCGCCGCCGCTCGTACTGCTGCTGCTGCAGAAACAAACACAGCCATCAAGACACATGTGACGTCTCTGAAGTGCTGTCGGGTAGAAATGCTCTACTTTTAATTAGCACATAAAATACAATATTTTTGTATTTGTAATATCTTGTCTGAATATATACAAAATTATATAATTAAACACAATTATATCCCAGGGCTGTCGAATGCTCGATTCTGATTGGTCAGCAGCTCAGATAATATCTCTAACACATCACTTTTATAGTAACGGCTCATTCACAGGGACTTGTATTGCGACGCGCCACATAACAGAAGGTGCATCTTTGTCTGATTGAACATCTCTATAGCCACTATAACTTAAGTTAGAACAGGAAATAACGTCCACAGGGTTATGTAATTACTAATCAGTATTGGATTACTAATCTATGAGAAATGGTTTTTAATGAACACGTTTAATTTTTAAAGAAAATACAAAAATGTCTTAATTAGAGAGAGAGAGAGAGAGAGAGAAAAAAAAAGAAAAGGTACATGGAAAATGACTGAAATGGAACTAATACAGTACATCACAATATTATTTTTAATACTTTAAAGTGTAATGGGATGTTGTTTTGGAGGGAGAAAAAAAGAGACAGCAGCAGGTTTCCATGGTAACCTGGTCATTTCATACAGTGCATCATTTGTTGCGCAAAATGGCAGCTAATGGAAATAATTTGGGGATATTTTGGATAACATTTTGATGGAGAAATGTCCTGCGTGTGTGTGTGTGTGTTTGTGTGTGTGTGTGCCTCACATTTCATGGGTTCCTTTCTGTACACTTCCTGGAGACTGAGCTGTGGTGTAAGGCAGTGTGTCGCTGTCATAAATGCAGTTCACCTCCTCGTCTGTGATGATATCGAAGGCTGCGTCGTCTGACTTGGGGGACTGCGGTGCCACTGTGCGGGTAAGAGAGAGAGCGAGAGAGAGAGAGAGAGAGAGGCAGAAAACGTCACATTACGGCTCATTACAGAGTTTAAAACTGATTAGTCCCAGATCCCAGGGCTAACAGGATAAGCAGGTTTTCTACTGATTACTGCGTAATTCCTGCCACATTTTCCCCCTAATAGAGGCGATATTCTCGGAAGAACACACACTTGTGCGCTGATGATGATGAAATCAGTTTGTTTTGGAGCATGTTCCTGCGCCATTCGCATTCACTGATTATGATTTTTGCCTCAATTAATTAAACAGAATTCAGTGCAACACTGGGGAGCCTTGGTAAAATTAGTTTCTGTAAACTGTGACAAATCACACACTTTCCATACTGTGCATACAGTGATGCCTTATATATACTTCTCTGTTTATTTAGACCCTGACTGCTATTATATACTTACCACTGAATAAATGTATTTCAGTTCATTTGAAGGAATAAGCAAGGAACAAAACAGGGCATGCGCTTACAGGAAACTGCTGTTCTTATCCTCTTCCTGTAGACTACACAAATTTGCCAATATTTTCATATTTGTGAAAGAATGACATGTTTTACATTCTATCCTTTTATAGCTACTAGTATTTTTAATGCTGTGGAGCATCCAAGAGTCAAGTTAGTTCTTTCTGTCACTTACAAAATAGCAGCTATAAACAGCTACTGCATCTCTTTTTTAACTCCAAATAAATGTTTTGGTGTTTATATATATATATATATATATATACATATATATATATATAAAATCATTAATAATAATATATATATATATATATAATATAAAGTAATCATGATCATCATTTAAGACATTTCTGAGCAAGCCTTTATGATATTTATAACTCATGGTTTCATTGCAAATGATAAAACATTTCATATACACCTATTCTTAGGTGACATCTTTATTAAGAAAAGGTGAAAAAGGTGTTCAGATTGGTGAACTTGCTCTTAAAATGCTCCTCAGCATGTGTAAGGCCTGTAAAACCAAGCGACTTGGCTTGATTAAACATGTTTGACCTCTGACCTGTGACACTGGGCATGGAGGTTCTGGTGGGAGTCGAGCACAGCGGGCTGTATGATGCCCGAGATGGACTTCCGAGCTCATCCTGCGGGTGGCGCTCTGCTGCACCGTGCCGGGTGTAACAGTCCTTACAGCAGCGCTCTCTGACGCTGCCCTGCTGGCTGCTCACTGTGTGACTGCAGCAATAGTAGCAAAAAGGCCGACTGCACAGCCTGACACACACACACACACACACACACACACACGAGTTACTCCAGTTACTTGTTGCATGCTGGGTTTACTTCTGATCTTCTTTTATTAACTGCATCGATTTCCAGTTTCACAGCATGAAGAAGAGGAATCTAGAAGCTCACCTGCAGTCCAGAATCAAACTCTCACCAGATTTGTACAGCAAGTGTAATGTAACCATGAGGAAATGGGGGCGACACGGAATATATACTGAAAGGTTTATCTTAAGAACTAAGTCTTTAAGACTAAAGAAAGATTTGTTAAAGTCAGAAAAAACTTGGTTTAAGTACGTTTTCTATACTGAATTATAAACGGCTTGACTAAACTCAGAAAAAGGCTCAAAAGCTCCCACACCTTTATTAATGACTGAGCAAAGAAAAATATAAAGAAAGAAAGAAAGAAAGAAGTACAGACTGAAAGAGACAGACAGAAAGAAAGAAAGACAGACAGACACTGAAAGGAAGAGACAGACAGACAGACACTGAAAGGAAGAGACAGACAGACAGACAGAAAGAAAAAAGAGACAGACAGACAGACAGAGACAGACAGAAAGAAAGACAGACAGAGAAACAGACAGACAGACACTGAAAGGAAGAGACAGACAAACAGACAGACAGACACTGAAAGGAAAAGACAGACAGACAGAAAGAAAGAAAGACACTGAAAGGAAAAGACAAACAGACAGAAAGAAAGAAAGACAGACAGATAGAGACAGACAGACAGACACTGAAAGGAAGAGACAGACAGACAGACAGAAAGACAGATGGACAGACAGATTCTGAAAGGAAGAGACAGAGAGACAGACAGACAGACAGACAGGCAGACAGACAGACAGAAAGAGGCAGACAGACAGAAAGACTCTGAAAGGAAGAGACAGACAGACAAACAGACAGGCAGACAGACAGAAAGAGACAGACAGAAAGAGACAGACGGACAGACAGATACCGACTGAAAGAGGCAGACAGAGACGGGCAGACAGAAAGACAGACAGACAGAAAAGGAATCATATATCCCTGTTATAGTTTTCTATGCTAAAGACAGAAGTGCACATGCTAAGGAGAAAACATTTTGCATTGGTGCAGAGATGAAGTGCATTTAAACGCATCCTGAGTGTAAAGCATCGCTTTTCCTGACAGCGCACGGCCCTGACGCTAACACCGTGTTCTTACTTGCAGCTGTGTCTGCGCAGCCACCAGCTGAACTGTGTGTGACACTCAGAGCAGTAAGACAGCTCTCGGTCCGACTGCTCCTCGGCTCTCAGCTTCTGCTCAAACTCCAGAGCGTCCGATTTCTGCCACAGCGCATCTTTCTCCCTGCAGGGGGAGCCAAAGAGCTACAAATCAACACGTGTGCATGCCGGCTGCTATGCCGACACTGAAAGCTGTTCAGTATTAGAGATATTTGGGGGAATATATACATCTTGATTCATAAATGTTTAATTAAGGACGTAGCTTTTTGAAAGGACGTTGCAAGGAGACATGAGTACCGAATAAGCTCGATAAGTCTTTCCTCCAGGTTTCTCTTTGTGCGGTAAAGATCGTCTATCTCTGCAGACGACTTGAACTCACAGGTCTCCTTCTCCATTAGTGTTCTGCGCAGGTTCTCACTCAGGTCCTGACAGGCTTTCTGGGCGAGAGTAAGCTCCTCCTGAGCCCTGACACGAACATGAAAAAACACACGTTTGGACCTCACCACAGAAGTTTCATGGTTTCAAAGAACTTTCTGTGTAAATGCGTAAATTGACTCACTTTGCCAAGTCACTGCATATCTTGTTGAGCTGTTCCTCTTTCTGCTGAAGCAACGTGTCAGATTTGGCAATGCAGGCATTTTTCTCCTCCAGCATCTCACTGTGGTTGGTGTTACTGGCCTTAACACAAGAAACACACATAAATGCATACCTCCACACACTGTATGTTTCTGGGTAGAGCTTTTAAAACTGGCTGCTTAGATCTTTAATAAAATTTACTGTGTTAATAAAGAAGGTGTTGAAAATGGTTAAAGGTTAAAATATTAATCATGATTATTTTTGCTCAATTCTTACATATTACATTTGTTCAGTCCTGTTATTCAGCTGATTTTTTTTTTGTTAAAATTTACATTGTTTATCTGTTTTTTCCCCCGATTTCCTCCCTAATTTAGTATTGGCCAATACCATTTAGGTCTCCCCTATCTGCTGACAGCTGCCAATCCAGGAGGCTGAAGGCTAACATGCGCTTCCTCTGAGACACATGAAAACAGCGAAACTGCATCTTTCTGAGATGCTGATTAAGATGTGTCACTGGGCGGCGTATCACACTAATGAAAAAATGTGCTATACGCCCTCTTCTGCACTGCCACTGTATAGATAACGGAAAGAAAGAAAGAAAGAAAGAAAGAAAATACAGATGGAGTAACACAGACAGACTAACAAAAAGAAAGAAAGACAGAAAGAAAAAAAGAAAAAAGTAAGAAGAAAGAAAGAAAGAAAGAAAGAAAGAACAAAAGAAAGAAAGAAAGAACATACAGGTGGAGTACGACAGACAGACTGACAAAAAGAAAGAAAGAAAGAAAGAAAGAAAGAAAGAAAGAAAGAAAAAAGAAAGTAAGAAAGAAAGAAAAAAGAAAGAAAGAACAAAAGAAAGAAAGAACATACAGGTGGAGTACGACAGACAGACTGACAAAAAGAAAAAAGAAAGAAAGTAAGAAGAAAGAAAGAAAGAAAGAGAAAGAAAGAAAAAAGAAAGAAAGTAAGAAGAAAGTAAGAAAGAAAGAACAAAAGAAAGAAAGAAAGAACATACAGGTGGAATAAGACAGACAGACTAACAAAAAGAAAAAAGAAAGAAAGAAAGAAGGAAAGAGTAGAAAAAGACAAACAGACAGAAAGAAAAAAAGAGACAGACAGTCATAGGTGGATAGAGAGAGAGAGATAGACTAACAGACTGAAAGAAAGAAAGACAGACAGACAGACAGACAGACAGAAATATGCACTAAAACTACCTGATAAAACATATGAATTAATGCACCTGCATAGAAATAAACCAATATCTAACATTATTTATATGGACACCTATTTAACATCAGCCAGGCTCATTAATATTAATGTTTATTATGATTAATTAAAGAAGCCAAAAATCTTGATCACAAGTAAAATGCTATCGATTGTGCAACTTTACCATGAGATTCTTTTAAAACTGTTTTTTTAGTGATTTCTTCATTTCTGCTTGTATGGATATACTGCCCCTGCTCATGCATAGCAAAAACACAAGTTAAACGGATGTGGTTGATCTGGGCAACGTCCCTGGAGAAAGCCTACCTCAAGCTCTGCCAGTCTGCTCTCCAGGGTGGACACTTTTTCCTGCTCTGCTTCGAACTGAGACTTTGTGCCCAGAAGTTCCTCGTTCAAAACCTGCAAAGAGAGAAAATATGTCTGATCTGTGCAGTGGTTGGCAGAGATTTCCAATCTAAAGATGACAGAAAGTACAAGATAACAACCTTCATCTGATTTTGGTAGTTTGTGGTTGCCTCGCTGAGCTGAAGCCGAAGAGCACCGAGCTCTCTCTGGTTGCGTTTCCGCAAGCTCCTGGTCTCCTCCTGTGCCCCCTCAAGCCTCTGCTGGAGTTCCTTCATAGCTTTTCTGTGATCTTCTGCTTGTTTCAGCTCATCATGGAGGCGAGCATTGTCTTTTCTGAGGGTCTCCACAGAGTCATTGAGGGTCTGTGTGTCATTTTGCACCACTAGCAGCTCCTGCAGCTTGGCTGAGAGTTCCTCACAGCGCAACTTAGCCTCTTCGTTCTGTCTGGTCAGCATACACACTTGGACGCCCAGTTCTGCTGTCTCAGTGTTGGCTCTGTGAAGGGCCTCTCTAGCCTCTTCATTCTCCAGGTCCATGGCATTGTTCTGTTTCTTCAGCCCATGAAGCTCCTCCCTCATGGAGTCCAACTCAGTCTTTATGATGGCTCGAGCCTGGGCCTCAGTATTCCACTTCTTTTCTAGTGCCTCCTCCTTCTCCTGACAATGCAGGAGCTCTTCGATGTGCTGGCGGTTCAGGTCCTCCACCTGGGACTTGAGCTGCTCAGTCTGATCACAAAGATCTGCCCTGGAGGCCTCAGTCACCTCCTGCAAAGCTTGGATCTTCATCTTCTCTTCTGAGGTCACTTGGAGCCGGGCTCGAAGATCTACAACCTCCTCCTGGAGCCTGGAGACCTCCTTCATGTTTAAGTCTAGTTGGGCTAGAGCTAGTCTAGAAGCTGCTTCTCCACTTTCAGAGTGTTGGGATATGTGGAGATCTTTGCTATGATCTGTCTGCTTAGTAAGCTCCTTATTTTGAACATCCTTTAATTCTTGGTCAGATATTGTCTTGCTCTCCCTGGAGCTTGGTCCATTATCCAGCTCTCCTTGTCTCGCCTTCATACTGGCCTCAGTTTTCATCTGGGATTTCTGGGTCTTCTCCTCAAGACACTGGTTCTCCTGCACAAACAACTTTTCTCGTTCCTCCACTGTAAGCCCTGCCGAACCCAGCCTGGCCTTCATCTGTTTCTCAGAGGCTTTTAGATAGGTCAGTTCTCTTTCTAGAGCAGCTTTGGTCTGAGCCAGTTCCTTGTTGCTTTCCTCACTCCTCTTTACTGTACTGACCAGCTTCGCATTGATCTCCATTAAGCTGACACACTGAGTCTTGTACTCCTCCAGCTTCGTGCTCTGGCTTTCCAGACTCTGGCTTTCTAACTGCTGGATCTTCTGAGTGCTGATCGACAGCTTGATCTCCTTTGCTTTCAACTGCTCCTGCAGAGATACAATCTGACTATCTAGTGTTTCCTTTAGGCTGCTGCTCTTTTGTTGATGCTCCTCACGCTCAAGCTGTGCTTTCTTCTTCACCTCCTCTAGCTGTTGGGCTCTTTCCTGCAGGAAGCTCTGCATGTCCTGCAGCTGGGTATGTAAATTCTTTGCCTCCTGTTCCTTCAAAGACAGTGCTTCTCTGAGGCGACTGACAGTTGCTTGGAGCTCATCGGCCTGCTGGATTGCAATTGCTCTTTCTTTCTCGCTGGAAGTGCGGAACTTGGCAAGCATCTCTTCACTCTCTTTCAACCTCTCCCCCTGAGCCTTGAGTTCTTGGGCCAATCTTTCTGCCTGCTTTGCCCAATCCATGGCTGTGTGCCCAGCTTCCAACTTTTCCACTTCAGCATCTTGATTGGGTGACTCCTTTGTTGCCTTCCCTGTTTTCTCCTTACATGGCTTTTGATTGGCACTCTCAGCGGCAAGTAACTTAACTTGGAGATCAGCAACCTCCTGCTTCAATTCTGCTGCTTCATCAGTAAGCAGCAGAACCTGCTCTTGAAGCTTCTCTTTCCGTAGCTCTGACTGGTCGAGTTCAACGCGCAAGTCATCTACAGCACTACAAGAGAGTTCTCCTAGTTCTCCAAGGTCTGCTTGAAAACTGGTACCCAAGTCTAGACCTGGGAGAAATTCCTGCACTTGCTGCAAAAAGAAAATCAAAGCTACATTCATTTTACTAATACGTTTTACTAAGTCCATCTATTAAGGAATAAAATGTTCTAGTTTGAAAGCATCAGTTTTAAACATCCAATCCTTAAATGGAATGCACTACTAGGAAGCTAAGAGGACGTACGAAAATAGTGCAGGGCACTTATTGCCCGTATAATGACAAGCAAATATGTTTTGACATCCTGATCCTTTGATCCCTCACTAAATATTATAACAGATTCCTAATTGGTATTATCACAGAATGGGTGGAGACCTGCGAGTAGTTGCTGACAAGGCTGTTGACACTGGAGCAGCGGCTGGGTGGTTTCCACATGTGGGCACCTGACACTGCTGATCCCATGGTTCTCCTACAAATAGCAAAATCATACAACATTACTAAAATAATGCTCAAGTCTTAGGGTATGGGAATTGACTAAGAATCAATTTTCAAGACCAGCAACCTCAGGTATCAAAGTAGTGTGTACAAACCTTTCAATGCAAAATGAGGAATTTATAAGACTGTTTGCTTGAATTTCTTAAGCTTTAGCCTTGTCTATGCAAAGAACCCAGGTGGAGTGAAGATCAAGTGCACTGGATCAAGACCAACTGATTTGGATCTGAACTATGAATAAATTCAAATTGCACATTTTCGATTAAGTGCAATTGTCTTTAAATACCAAACACATTTGTGGTTACTCTCAAATATGCAATGTTAAAGAATCTGACTTCTCTTGTTTCTTGGCAGGCTGTTACACATTGTGCCATTTGAAAATGTGCGTTTTAGGGACCGCACGGATTTTTTAAAGATTTTACAAAGCCACTCCCAAAAACAACACATATTTTGACCAGACGTAGTGAATCAAGCCTGTGGCCCATGTTGGAGCGGCAAACAAGATGCGCAGATATAATGTTTACACAAGTGTTTCCAACATGGTGCTTTGCATGCTTTGCCCATGCTTTGCTTTTACATGTTGGTCGATTTACCACAAAAAGTAGTAGTGAGAATCAGGAAATAAGTGTGTCTTGCTGAGGTGAGATAAACAGGAAAGACATGCTGAGAAGTGTGAAAACTTATGTAACAGGTTTTAGCAGCTTTAAACACAGTGCAAGTGTCTAGCCAAACCACATCCTTAGGTGAAGTTCACAGCTACACGATACAGAACCGTAGTTGACTGTCAATTGCTGAAAATAAGTAACTGAAAGGCCCAATTGAGGCCCGATATTCATTACGTGATCTGCGACAGCATGGGTGTTGCAAAATCTGCAGAAGGCTGGAGGGTAGATAGCCAGGAGAGTTGGCTTGTGGGTAGGAAATTGGGTAAAAAAAAAAAAATAAGACTCTTCTGGACCATAGTCTGCCAGTTGACAACCCCCGTTTGACAGAATATACAGGATCTTTTTGCATTAAGTGTAGAACAGAAAACGTCATGGACAACCTGGCAAAGGTGGGCCACTCAGAGTCTAGATCATATCCCCTGGATGCCACATCAAACTGGATCGCGTTCAGCTCATACAGGTGATTGATGATGTCAACACTGAGGTGGGACTTCAGAAAAGGGCTGCGGGCGTAGTACCAGTCACTGCATTGAAAAATAAAAGAAGACCGAGTCACTGGATGGGATGTGCAAAAATAAAATGCAACCGTACAACAAATGCCAGGTTTCAAATAATGCTGTGATATCCTGTCCGTAAACAAGTCACACTCATTCAAAGAGAGGAAGAGAAAATTATTCTAAAATGTCAGGGAGAAGTAAAACTCACGCAAACAAGACATGTACGTTCTGTACAGAGTTTAGCAACTAAGAGAGATTAACCGCTATAAACGTCGCTGGTTGTACTATTTACAGGTGTGTGCGAAAATTTTGGTTTTATTCCATAAACTACGGACAATGTTTCCCCAAAAACTACATATAAACATATTGTCACTTTCTGCATTTACTTTATATAAAAATAATAATAATAATTAAAAAAAAAAATTTTAACATCAGATAATATTAACATTTTATTAATTAACATTTAGTTAGCAATTAACATTTAGTTAATATTAACATTTAATATTAGACTTTAAGACCTTTTTAAGACCACAGAAGAAAAAAACATTTATTTTGCTACAAGAACAACATTCAGTTTATAGCAGTCCTTTTTAATTCACACATAAATGCATACTTGTGTACATGTGTGCGTGTGTGTGTGTGTGTGTGTGTGTGTGTGTGTGTGTGTGTGTGTGTGTGTGAGAGAGAGAGAGAGAAAGAAAACAATGTGCATATGGGATGGTGATTGAGATGTTAACAGGATATTTTGTGTCGTCTTAAGACGTCTCAAGTTTTAAGGACTATAAGCTTGGTCGAATCTTACGTAGTTGCCCATGTCGTGCACTTTTTAGACGCTCCCTTACTGACTCCGTTACTATAAAGCACTGGTGAGCTGAGAGATTAGCTTCAGTGGACTTTTATGGAAGTAAATGTAAAAATACATTCAGTAATACTTGGTTGTCAGTCCACTCCAGAATAATAAAATGCACATTTTGTCCTTTTTGTGTGGTTATTTATTGAGAAACAGAATGTGCAGCAACTGCCCAAAATGAAATCAGCTTTACTGCAGCGCTCGCGCGAGCTGCACCCACTGAACGACGTCGCGCTGTCGCTCAGAAACACGCAGAATGAAAACGAGAGCGGCGTGGGCTGTATCGCGCTCCACTTCTCACGATTGTCAATACTGAAACATGGTATCTGATGGGACTGGATGTAAGACCACATGCCAGTAAAAATAATACTTATGACATTTTATGACCTTACATTTGGCAAATCTAATGTAAGACGTTTTACGACTTTTACCACAATACTAATGTTTAAACTTAGGAAGAGGTCAGAAATCAGTATTTAGTGGAATAACCCTGACATTTAATCAGAGCGATCGTGCGTCTTGGCTCCACCGGTCTTGCATGTTGCTCCTCACTGATGAAGGGCTTTTTTTCTAGCTTTGCCTGACTTCAGCTCTTCCTGGAGGAGCCCGTTTCGAACCGGCTTTGCTGTGCACTTAACCCCAGCTGCCATTTGCCAGTCTTTTTGTAGGCCACTTGATGTCATCCTATGGCTGCTGAGTGACATTCGAAGGAGTTGATGATCATCCTGGTCAGCGGGGAGTCATTTTCGACTGTCTGCCGGTCTGGGACTTCACTGTCCGCAGTGTCTGCTGCTTGACCTTGTTCTTATGAACTGACGACTGTGACTTTACAGTAAGCGTCAGGTTACTTCCTTCCTCAAAAGTTCAGAGTTAAACCTTCTTTTTCTCCCTCAAAACTTTTCTTTTGAACTCTTTTAGCATGGTGAATAGAGATTTTTGTATTGCAATTAAATGTAAGGTACTACTAGCACTGTTTTTTCCATCCAAACTCCGATTGCATGAGGATAGCGATGACCACCGCTGTGGTTTTTATCCTTTTCCTGGTTAAATGAGATTTGGTCCAGGTGATCACCTAATCAGTCTCTCATTAAGGAACGTGAGGTGTACTTGTGTTGGCTTCCACTACAGACACTGGGAGGAATCAGCTGCCACACACACATACTGATTTAAGAAAAAAACGTGTAAGTGGTTTCTTAATTTTTTTCCAGAGCTGTATATTACATAAACTAACAATTCTGGTCATACGTTTTAATGCTGTGCTTTTAACGCATAATTAGACGTTAACGTGAAATGCATTACTTCCTTTTATCGGTGTTTTTTTCCAGTGCACTCTTACAGTTGTGGCATGTTTCCTCATTCTTGTCTCTGTTTTGTAATTGTGACTTTCAGTTCAGTCATCCTACACGCCAAATAAAGGCACTTCTGGGTCTGGCTTAAATTATAGTGCCTGTTTGTTTACACATACACAAGACTGTAGTGTACAGTGTTTACGCCATGCGTGGGCAAGCACGGACAAGCGTGGTGGACAAGGATGTGCGCCGATTCTGCACATGTTGAATGAGGTTATTGCCAAAAACATAAGTCTGGTGTATTGAATAGCATGTCAAAATATTACACAGCAACTGTGCTTCTTGTTACTATGACAACAATCTGTGGCCAACAATATTGGGCTTTCAGTGATTTCCTCGCACTGTTCTTTTTCTGGGGAAGAACGATTGTACAACATACGTCTTTGATAGAAAAAAATTAGAACTGGGTGCACAAGTTTTAATTTATTTTTGGGTTTTCTGAAATCAACACAGGGTCGGAAACCGACTACGCCTGGAAGCTTCGTTGTGCAAAAAGGAAAAAAAGAGGGGTATCACATCATTGCCAAGGTCTGGAAGAAGACCCAACCTGTCACCTGTAGCTGAAAGGAAGGTCAGGATCAACCCAGGAACCATCAAGGCACAGGCCTGCCATGAGCCAGAAGCTGCTGGAGCACTGTCTACAGTCAAGCGAGTTTTACATCATCATGGACTGAGATTCTGCCATCCAATAAGAAGCTCCTGCTCCATAACTGACACCTTCAATCTCGACTAAAGTTTGCAGCTGACCAAAGGACAAGGAAAAGGCCTTCTGGAGGAAAGTTTTACAATCAGATAAGACAAAGATTGAGTTGTTTGGCTACAATCACCAGAGATACAGAGTACCAGCTGTAAAGCATGGTGGTGGTAGCATCATGCTCTGGGGCTGTTTTTTTTCACCAGTGGAACTGGTGCATTGCACCTGAAGAACCTCAGACTTCTTCAGCTTAACCTCCAACCATCAGCTAGACAGTTGAAACTTGGACACAGTTGGGTGTTCCATCAAGATAATGACCCCAAACACACACCAAAGCTGGTTGTGGAATGGATAAAGCAGGTCAACAAGCTTAAAACAAGCCCTGAGCACAACCCTATGTGGAAAGTGCTTAAACGTCGGGTCCGTGCCAGAAAACTCTACCAATTTTGCCAAGAAGATGGTCAAATATCCAATCAGAATTCTGCCAGAAGCTACCAAAAGTATCTGGTCAAAATTCTAAGGGACATTTAACCAAATATTAGCTGTGCAGTATGTGTTTCTGGCTCTGTATGTGCATGCTTGACCCTGAGTTGATTTCGGAAACCCATCCATCCATTACCTATAGCGCTTTATCCGTCTGGGTCGCGGGGAAGCTGGAGCCAATCCCAGCATCTTGGGGCG
>JAQMYM010000018.1:14278280-14289604 GCA_030014255.1 Parauchenoglanis ngamensis
GAAAGGCACCCTGGGTGACCCGGGGATCGAACCCAGGGCCTTCTTGCTGTGAGGCGACAGTGCTAACCACCGTGCCGCCGATTTCAGAAACCTCAAAACAAATTAAAACAAAATCTACTTTTTCTATTCAATGTGTTTATGTATTCATTCTTCTCCAGAAAAAGAACAGTTCAAACTAATCACTGAAAGCCCAATACTGCCATGACATTCATGTCCATGAGGACTGTTTATCTGACCACAGATATTCCAGAACTACAAAAAATATGAACTGAGGTTTATTATTAACACTTGTTACACTCAGTCATGAGGAAGAGGCGGAGCCACCTGAGGGTTGTTCCTGTCGAGGCTGTTCAATGATTCAATGCCATTAGGTTCTGCATGATAATTAGTCATTCATTGTCATTAGTAATGACGGTGTGCTACAGAGTCAAGTACATAACGCGTGGTCTAATAACGTAGTGTAGCAGCATGATTATGTCGCATGTTTGCTTATCGCACTGAAACAGCACCGGCCACTTAAACAGGATCCTCTACAACCGTGATATTTTAGTAACATTTATGGTCACATGCTTTACAGTGAAGTACCATTCGCTGCTTCCTGCTAAACGTGTTCTGATTGTGAACGCTTTTGCTTCCTGTTCGCCTACCATGTGACTCTCTGGTTCATCAGACATTGCTGAAGAGTGTCTGCCAGTCGCTGGTGCACCAGGCAGTAGCGGATAAAAGCTCGACCTTTTCCCAGAGACGTCTTCAGCTGCAATATACAAAACAAGTCCGTATCCATTAGTTTAAAACATCTCAATGGAATAGAGTATTTTATTCTCTTCAACCTTGAGCCCAAACTAACAAACAAGGGCCGTGATGACAACCTGAAACCTTGTTACGATCATTTACACAGAATTCCAGGTTAAAGCAAACAGGATTTGGCCTGACTTTGCTGTTTACTCACTACTGTGTGTGTGTGTGTGTGTGTGTGTGTGTGTGTGTGTGTGTGTGTGTGTGTGTGTGTGTGTGTGTGTGTGTGTGTGTCACCTCATAGCCAAGCAGATGGCAAGACTCCGCAAAGTGGCCAAATTAAAGAACATATGGACAGCAGATGTCAAGTCACGGCTAACGAATAACACACACACTTCTAGTGGGATTTTAAATTCTTCTTTAATGTAATGCAAAGGTGACTTGCTGTAATTTGGGTCTTAAATAAATTCAGAGTTTAAAAAAAAACAAAAAACAGGTAAAGAGCTGTTTGACTTTTCAATAGAGGAAACTCAGAGGACGTCTTAACTCAAATTTCCTCTGATAGCGCTGCAACTTTTTTTTTTTTTTTAACTAAAGATCACCACATCATACTTTTTTATCCATTTACCATTTACACAGTGGAACATCTGCAAAGCAAGTGACTTCCTGTTATCACTTAGGTTGTAGCGACGATCGATAATTGTGCCCTCACCAGCCTCTCTTTTATTCACACTTGAGGTTAATAAGCCCAAAAATACACAGCTTTTCATTCAAACGTCTCTGTCTGTGTGGTGGGAACCCTTAAGGATTTACAAAGTGCTAACACAGGGAACCCTTCTAAAAAAGTTAAATATAAACACCTCCTTACGGAGGACTTTCCCAGGGTGGAAAACCTCCTCACGGTTACAAAGTGCCGACACTGGAGACTCCATGTTTCATCGTTCATTCTCTTTGTTGCCTTTTTTTAATAGTAGACATGATACTGATATTAAGCATTTTCAGCAGCATTCCAAAAATAAAAAATAAATAAATAAATTTAAAAAAAGGTTACCTCTGAGATAGACTTGACGAAGCGGATGCCATCATTAATGCCTTTGTTCTTGGCCAAGCAATCACAGAAATAGTCCCAGTAGTCTTTCCTACCGCCCAGAAAAGTGGTTCTCTCTTTCTGGTCAAACTGGGAAAAAACACATATGAGGACAAATGGCGAATATAGAGATATGTTATCACTGATACTGTATAAAACATACTTGCAGTAAGTATTCCAGTCTGGAGGAGAACTTGTGGAGACTGGGGCTGTCGTCTGTGATGGGCTCTCCACTCTCGCTATGCTCCTTGGTCAACTCAGCAACTGCTTCTGCACAAGCAAATCATCCGACACGCATCATCGTTGAGGTGCAAATGAAAAGATAAATACGGTGTAGTTAAAATGCATGGTTGTGGACGGTGAGTGTTGCTCGACTTGTAGATTTAGATATAGATAAGTTGCGTGATCCAAAGATACACAGAAGGATTCGTAAGAAATAGTCTGAATCATACATGATGTGTGTGTGTGTGTGTGTGTGTGAGAGAGATGTGGTTGCATACCATGCAGATCTCTGATGATCCTCTGGAGCTGATTTTCACCGACTGTTACGGATGCCATGGTGAAGCAGGAGGAAGGACTACACCGTCATCATACTGTGTGCTTTATCAAGGGAACCTACAGGTGCAAAATCAGGAAAATTACACACACGTACAGGTGAGCAAGAAAGTAAATTCAGATATTATTAGTACACAGTACAATGTGTAGTGAAATGCTTTTAACTACTGTCCATGACATAAAAATTGAATTTACACCTACACCCAAGGATTTACTTCTGGAAAAGGAATAATATAAGGCATATAAAGCATAAATAGAAAGTAAGTAAATACATTGATTAAAAGAATTAAATACGTACATAAAAGTATAGATAGATATATGTATATTATGTATAACAATATACTTCATATGAATAGATTTTAATACAAGAGCCAAACTTGAGACATTATTAACAATTAAGAAATGGTACGCCCCACTGTAGGGGTGCACCAAAAGTACTATTTACAATTCATGTCTTGGTGAAACAAGTTTTGTATTTTACTGTTAAATAGAATGAATATAAAAGGGTTAAGGACTTCAAAGTCTCTAAGGTTTGTTTGTTTTAGTTTTGTTCAAGTTCTCACTTTAACAGGTCAGACCACCAGGAACCCCTCCATGAGTCTTTACCTCAGCCCTCAGCAGTGTCGCGTCCATTTAATAGCTTTGTGTGTATAAAAGATGCTCTCATCACTTACTATTAAGAGTGTCAATTTACCACATACGTATTTAATAAACAACCAGACCAACATACGTATTTAATAAACAACCAGACCAAAATACGTTTAAAAAGACTGGCTCGTAGGTACAAAATGTTGTACGTAATATCAACGAGCCAATAAAGTTTAACGGAAAAGTGCGTATTGCTACGTCACCCGCTCGCGCTTCCCAAAACTGGCCGGTCAAGGATAAGGGAAACTGAATCCAGGTCCTAAATCAAAACACTTTAGATTCGTTTGGTTGTATAACGACGTCGTGTTGGTGATGAACACCGGTTTGTGAGGACGAGAATCACGAAAAAATATTCTTTTTTAGAAAAGAAAGAAAGAAAGAAACTCTTCATCTTTAATGGAGCACCACAGCTGCTGTATATTTCCTGAACAAACATTAAAAATGTATACTGTACTCACGCTAAGCGTAAGCTTTTTTTTCCCCTGTTTTTAATTTATTCAGTAAATGCATCGACAAAAGAACATGGACATTTGATATAAAAAAAACAAGTGTATAAACATACTGTACTTCCGAAAGGAAAGATGATCCTCCATATCGATTTATTTACAGGACAGAACAAGTGAAACACTCTTGAGGGTGGGACATGGGGATGATCGGCAGTCCGATCAACCAATCAGAGACAAGAAAGAGCGATCTGTCTAGCAAGGTTGGTTTCGCCGTATAGACGAGGTAAATAAGGTCATATGACTGGAGGCTAGCTGATTGAGGGTTACAGGCCGAATGGAAGTGTTTTAGATATCTTCATGTCTAAAACACTAAGAGTTTATTAATAAAAACATAAAGTAAATGATAAAAACCTAAAATTACCCAGGTTTAACTCACATAACTGTAATATAATCGATTTTTTTTTGGACTCTAATACTAAATATTGAACTCTAATACTAAATATTACTGATGTATGCTACCTAGATAAGTCCTGCATGCTTGATGAGCCATTTAGCTTTCATGAATTCATGTTTCTTCATAAAGAAAAATAAAAAATTAGATAATCAAAAAAACTTTTTCAATTCCCTACTGAAAATGCTTTTAGTTTCAAGAACACCTGTGAAACCACAGAGCATGAAAACAACATGGTCTGAGAGCGAGAGAGAGAGAGAGAGAGAGAGAGAGTGTCATACAGTATGACAGTATTGATACAGTATATATATTATGTATAGTAATATACAGTATTGATAGTATATTTCCATGGCACATCAGCACCTCCAGGATTATTAGCATCTTTGGTAACAAAGGAAAAAAATTACCTGTGTGTTTAATTAGCCTAAGTAATTTAACGTAATTATATAATAATTATTGACACCACTAGGAATTTTTACAAAACATTTAACTGAAGTGAAGTTGTGTCCCATCAGCCATTTCTTAAATACTCAAACTAGCCAAACTGGTATCAACAACCCAGAGATTACGGTTTTCCCCCTTTCTGATGGATGATTGATATGAATGATGAATTGAAGCTCTTCACCTGTATCTGCAGAATATTTCTACTTCACTGTGCCAAATGATTGGCTGCTTGAATAACCATATGAATTAATATGTTAAAAACAGTTTCTGGCCTTCCAGTCCAAATCCAACTAATCTAATTTAAATCTAATATCAAGTTCAAATTAATAGACTGAATATGAGTTGAAATTAAGAAAGTGATCTTGCACTCATTTGGTTAGAAAAATCTAATCTCCCCACACACACCAGAGATAATCCCATAACATCGAATACAGAGAACCTGCAGAGAAACACATGCAAGGACAAAATGGAGGACAGCAGTCCAAACTGTATTCAGTTTTTAATTTGGGGTTCTATTGCAATGCAAGGGTCTACTACAAGACATAACACAAATCCTGACATTTAATATCCACTTTTTTCCACACATTTTTCATCTTCTACTTGTGGAGCAAATTTGTATGGCCTAACCATAGTATAACCTAATTCAAAACTCACCTGTTTCATCTGAAAAAATTCACAGGTTCACATCTGAGAAAAGGGAGGGTTATGGTATATAACTTAATGGGAACCATGCATGTCTGATAGGGTTTCAAAAAGGAATAAACGCAGTATCAGAAATCCTGCATGATCCGTGATCGCCAAGTCAACCGCTCTTTTTGGAGCTCTTACTTAAGGTATGGAAATTACATGAACACGTTATAATGTACAATGCAGAATGTTTAGTCAACCAAGAAGAAAGCTAAAATGTCTTTATTTGTTGTTACTGGGATTTTGTTTTGTATGATGGAGTCAGTAAATGTGAAATTGTGAAGGCTGGATTGATGGCACATTGTTTGTCTTCTAAAAAGCATTGGGAGTCAGACAGAATTGTTAGTTATTTTTCAGTACTTAACTACCATTTCTTTTGTATATATCCTACTTTGTACTAATATATATATTATTGCTTCTTTTAGCATGGTGAATGCATCAAATTATGAAGAAAACTCTTCCACAGCATATGATTATGAATATGATTATTCTGACAATTCATGCAACAAGAGCAAAGTGATCAATTTTGGAGCAGTGGTCACCCCGATCTTTTTTACGATGATCATCATGTTCAGCTTTGTGGGCAACACATTGGTCCTGTGGGTGCTGATTAAATATGAAAATCTGAAATCCCTGACCAATGCATTCCTCTTGAATCTGGCTATCTCTGACCTGGTTTTCACCTTCGGCCTGCCCTTCTGGGCCTACTACATCATCTTCGGCTGGACATTAGGAGAAGGCGTCTGCAAATCAGTGAGCTTCATATTCTACCTGGGCTACTACAGCAGCCTCATCTTTCTCACAGTTATGACCGTGCATCGCTACATGGCCGTGGTGCACCCACTGTCTATGCTCTTGAACACCACTACATACTATTCCGTCTGGATTTCTGCATTAATCTGGTTCCTGAGTTTCTGTGCCGCGACCCCTCATTTCATCTTCATTGAGCTCCATGACCAAGGGGACTTTATGTTCTGCGATTATAACAACATCACATGGAAGTTGGCTGGCATTTACCTGCAAAATATCTTATTCCTCATTGCCTTCATCACCATTGCTTTCTGCTACATTCGAATTCTCTGGCGCCTGCTCAGGCCCATCTCACACACCCGTCCCAAGACAGTGAAGCTCATCCTTTGTATCGTCATAGCTTTTTACTTGGGTTGGGGGCCATACAACGTGACCATGTTCCTTGATTCCCTTATATCTTGGAACATCTCACCATTTAATGAGTGTCATGTCAGCACCACAGTGGATTTCATTTTTCAAACCTCCCGACTGGTGGCGTTCTCTCACTGCTGCCTAAATCCAGTGTTTTACGTCTTTATGGGGGTCAAGTTCAGAGATCACCTAAAGAAGGCGCTGATGAATTTCTGCAGGAAAGGTGATCACCTTCATGACAGACGTCACAGCCATCTTATTACTTCAAACGGGGAGGAAATTTCCATGTTCTAGCCAATCTTGCTACAGCTCCTTTATATTAGTGAAGCAGCCAAAAGTGTCAGTGAGCTTTAAAATTTTTCCATATTCTCAAATATTTTGTATATGTAAATAGCTTTTTGATTTCCTATCCTGCATTTATTTAGTATACCAGAAAATCATCAGAAAAGTTTTTTTTTTATTACTTTAAGCATTCTAGTCAAACTTTTTCCTTACTGTGTGTGTGTGTGTGTATATATATATATATTCTTAATTGTAATATTACATACTACAAAATTGTTTGTACAGCACCGAGTATTTTTTACTTACATTTGTCATTTTTAAAAAACGTTTCTATGCTTATAATCATCATACATATACTTTAGATAACTACGCAGTGGGACATTGTCATGTGACAAATCTGACTAGTTTATTCAGTTCTACATGATTACTGCTTTTATTTTTCTGGCCCAGAAATTAGACCTGCACTGTGCTCCCAACCCTTGCCCTAAAAGGCAACCCATAGATCATATATAGTTGGGCTGGAGTCACACACCTGTCAGTATTTTAATGGCGATTACAATTCATCTCTCTGACAGCAGGGGGCACTAAAGAAATCATGTAAAAATCATAAATAAATTCTGCATATTATTTAGCCTGCATTAAAATACTAAATAAAAATCTTATATATATATAAAAATGTATGTCTACAGTATAGCTGTTTAATGAAAGCTGAATAAAATATGACAAACTTTTAGGTGTCAGGACCTTTATTTCCCTCTCTACTGTATTTTCATTATTTGCTCACTACATTCATGTTGACTTATGCAAATTCTTAATTGGTACTGGGCTCATTTTAGAAGAATATTTAAGCAAATATGGACAGAAACATCTCTACCTGATGCGCAAAAATAAGCAGCTATTTAGGGTTATTTTGATGACAGCAGCCAAGGGGTTCAAAATTTTTTGTTTGGGCTATGAGTAAGACTGAAACATAGATCCTGCGAAAACAAATGAGTTGCATTTATGGTTTTAATCATGTCCAAAATATTTTTAAAAAATCCCTAAATAGTACATCATAGTAGTACCCAGCATATGGTGTGTCATACATACAGTCATGGAAAAAAAGAAAGCACACCCTCCTTCCATTCTATGTTTTTATTTATAAGGGCTTAAATGACAATTCTGAGATCACGGACTTCTATAAACAAACAAAAAAAAAACTGAAGTTACAAAAAAAAAAAAGCAACAGATTTCAATATCTATCCATTTTTTCCCAACCCAGCATTCAGAAACCAGTTGGGATAAAATAAGAGATAAAATAACCCCCACAATCATTAAGAGAGTAATTATCAGCCAGGTGTTCCTATTGAAATGCGTAAGATTAATTCATCATTAACATGTGTGTCTACATCTATAAAATCAAAAGCAAAAACTTTGGGCAGTTTTGTTTTCTGAAGCACTCACAGGCGTGTCTGCATCATGCCAAGGAGAATGGACATCACCCATAAGCTTAGTGAAGCAATTATTGCTGCTTGTTAATTTGGGAAGGGTTATAAGGCCATCTCCAAACAATTTGAAATTCACCATTCTACAGTGAGAACAACCGTTTACAAATGGAGAGACTGCAAGACAGTGGCCAGTCGTCCCAGGAGTGGGTGCCCCAGCCAATTCATCCCACCATCAAGCCATTTAATGTTCGAAAATATAAATGAAATGTACATCATCTGACCTACAGACCTCTGTAAGCACATTTAATACATATTTATGTTCATAACAGGAAATCAGAAAAAGACTGAAGTAGTGTGGCTCTCAGGCAAGTGTGGCTGAGAGACAGCCCTTTTCTTCAAAATGAACACAGTAGAACAAATCAGGATGACAAAATTGCAACTGAACAAACCACAGAAGGTCTGGAACAATATCCTTCGGACTGATGAGACCAACGAAGAGTGCCAAAAAAAAAAAAAAAATCACAGCGCATCACCACAAACACCTCATACCAACTGTGAAGCATGGTGGTAGATGGGGGATGATCTGGGCTTGTTTTACAGCCACAGGACTTGGGAAACTTGAAGTCAATGAGAAAACAAACAATTAACTCCTCTTTATACTTAAAATATTCTTGAGACAAATGTGACGCCATCTGTCCAGCAGCTTAAACTGGGCAGAAATTGGTCATGCAAGAGGACAATCATCCCAAGCGCACCAGCAAACTGACAGTTGAATGGTTAAAGAAGAAAAAACCTCAAGGTTTTGGGATGGCCAAGTCAAAGTCCAGACCTCGAGCCTATTGAGATGCTGTGGTGAGATCTTAAGAAAGATAGGCATAAACAAATGCCCTCAATCACCAATTAAGCAAAGTTGTAAAGAACAGGGGACCAAAACGATGCGAGAGACAGATAAACTTCTAACAAGCAAGTTATTCTTGCTAAAGGTGTTTCTACATGTTACCGTACACTTTAAAAAACACTGTACAGGTAAAAAAAAACAAACAAAAAAAAAAAACAACTCTACATGTTAATCTATTGTGGGATTGGTTTTGCCACCCGAGTGTGACAAAAAACTAAATTATTTCTTTATAGAAGTTGCTGAGGACCTCACAATTGTTATTTAGGCCCTGATAAAGACAGAATTGAGGAGGGTCTAGGTTTTTTTTTTTTAACCTGCCCCCATGTGCATGTACAAGTGTATGAATGTGTGCGTGTGCGTGTGTCGTGTGATGAACTAACTTCACACCCACTGGCTCACCCTCACACCTCCATATACACTTTAAATAGGGCAAAACAGCTGCTGAAGAAGAATCAATAATAAATAAAATATCGAATATAATGTGGTTTGGCTTTAGCCCACGTCTTATAAAAACATGCACTAAATTAAAGGAAAATAAGCGTAAGATATATGAATAATTTCAGTGTTGTAAATAGCATTATGCAACATGTATCAACTTTAAAATGAACACCACAGATGCAGCAAAAAAGTGGTTTCCTGAACAGGAAACAGTGAGTCATTTCATGGTTGGCTATAAAAGTGAAACTTGATTTGAAATGTAAGCAGGCACTTGTTAGCACACAGTTCCTGCTAGAAGCCAAATTAGACACGGAGTCGGTCAATGCTTGCTGCGATTACATTTTGTAATGTTTCCCCTCCTTCCTCAGTTTGCCAGGGTACCAGGATGGGTTTTTTTTCTGCCAGTATAGTTTGCTCACTACACAGGGATGGGTCGCATCAACAAACAAACAAACAAACAAACAAACAAGAAAGGATCACAAGAATAAATGTATATAAAGATGCAACATGTTTAGCAAAGTCTTACACAGGCATTTTCCCACCTCTACACAATGAAATGCAGTAACAAACAGTTCACAACACCACAGGGATTCATCAGTAGTCAGTATATTAGGTAATACAACTGTATATACAGCAAGCAGTCCCAACAAGTCACTGAAGACAATTAATGAAACAAAAGAAGGAAAAAAGAAAAAAAAAATACAGGAATCAGTCCCATGATACTGCCATCAACATTTGGGGGGGGGGAATAAATTAAAATCAAATCAAATAAAATAAAAAATAGCTCAATTAAGCAAACGAACCGTCGAGGGGAAATCTTGGCCTACTCACTTCCGGGTCAACTATGACGCGCCATTCCAGTCCATGTAACGCCGCTCCATGTTTTCCGATCCAGTATAGACAAAGTTATTCCCGTGGTCTTTCTTCGTTCAGCTTAAACAGCTCCTAAGTCCACTTCAGTGTTTTCCGATCAGGTATAGACAAAGCTACTCTTTATTCGTTTAGCTTAAACAGCTGAAACCTCCGACTTCCGCCCACGAATAACGCCACATAAACACTTCAACAAGAACCGCTGGCGAAAGCCCGCGCGAGCTCTCTAGAGACTTCCTCCACCTGGAGATTCACACTCCGCCATTTTCACGAGGCATCCATGTCAATTTTGTAGGTAAAGGGGTTGGGCTTACGGCTAGCGCCAACACAATTAACCCTTCTGGGACAATTTTCTGGTTTTTTGGCTTCCTTGCATGTCTTCATTCAGCCTAGTAAATGAAGCCTTAAACTCATATATTCAGTGTTAATGTTGGTATTTTGCTTGACAGGGCAGAGAATCGTCGCAATTTGTCATATTACCATTTCACACAAGCTAGCACGCCAGCTAACATTGGGTAAACTACGAAGACATGTTAGGAATTACATTATATTGTGTCCTGTAAGTTTATTTTCCATATCAGGAAATCTGTAAGATCAACTGAAACAGATATTTAGTGAAGTATATGCATGTTTAAAAAAAAAACCAACAATTTTATTCCCCTGCTATTTTGCTGTAAAGCTGTTAAAGTTGTCGTATTAACGCGTATCTTCTAGAATACAGCAACCACTTGTGGTCATACTGGCGTGCACCTGGGTTTAGCCAGCTAGCTAACTGTAAACACATTACATTTATGGTGTATGTGAAACTGCGAGCACTTTCTAAAAGTTATGATATTTATTTGAATAGTTGTATATAATATTATGCTGCCGTACTGCTCCTGATTCAAATCGGTCAGAGTAATCTAATATATTCGCATTTCCATAATAACACCTTACAAGCGAGTGAACACCCCACGTGGATGGATTACAATAAGAAAATACAACAATACATACAGACTCAAGGAGAGGAGATTTATCCTCTGATTGGCACAGTGCACATTATACATTTAAATTGTACAGTGTACCCTATAGAGATATAGATATTATTTCTTTTTCATTTAAAAAATATATAGAGAGATCTAGGTGGTGCGGTGGTTAGCACTGTCGCCTCACAGCAAGAAGGTCCTGGGTTCGATCCCCGGGTCACCCAGGGTGT
>JAQMYM010000018.1:14289704-14302909 GCA_030014255.1 Parauchenoglanis ngamensis
ACACATTTAACTGAACTCTACCAATTCTGCCAAGAAGAGCGGTCAAATATCCAACCAGAATTCTGCAGAAGCTTGTTAATGGCTAACAAAAGTGTCTGGTCAAGGTGAAACTCGCTAAGGGACATTTAACCTAATATCAGGTGTGCTGTGTGGATCATATTGACCCTGTGTTGATTCCAGAAAATCCCAAAATAAATTAAAACTTGTGCACCAAATAAACTTTTTTTTTTTCGATTAAATTTGTATGTTGTACAGTCATTCTTTTACAGAAAAAAATTGTTCAAAGAAATCATGGAAAGCCCGATATTGTCATGTCCAGGTTACTGTACGTAAACTTCTGACCACAACTATAGAAAGACACTTTGTTTGTTTGTCCTGCTAGTAACATTTGCGCTAAACCCGAACGTGTGGGAACTATTTCAATGTGTTAAACATTATGACAGCTACATTTCACCAAATGTTATCATTCTGTTAAACACGAGAAAGAAATCTGCCTAATGCAAGAAAAGTTCTGCGTCAAAAGTAATAAAAATTATTCCAAAATATTGTTAGTAAATCTTTTATTTTGTAGCTGCAAATCACAGGTTTATATTAATGTGCTCATTCTATTGTTTCTATAGTAACAGCTTATTCACAGGGACGTGTACAGCTCACACTCGTGTGTAATAGTGAAGTTTTCTGTAAGGAGAACAGTGTTTCTATATCATGTACGAAAGGAGTCTCCAGCGTCAGCGCTGTGTAACAGTCAGAGGTAAAGCTGGAACTTTTTCCACAAGTTTTGGAAGTTTTCCGACATCTTCATGACCGAGGAGTTTAAACTTCACTCCGGTTTCTTGGTAAAATTGTGTCTTATTAACTTCAAGAGAGAGAGAAGAAAGAGAGGCTGGTGAGGAAACGACAGTTTATAGCTACTATAATGTACGTGAGAACAAGAACTAACTTGTTTCATGGACACTAAGCGTAACTATAAACAGATGTTTCGTTCTTTAATTAGTAAAAATTATAAATGGATAAGGCCCTGTGGTGGCCTGGCGACCTGCCCAGGGTGTACCCCGCCTCTCGCCCGAAGATGCTGGGATTGGCTCCAGCTTCCCCGCGACCCAGACGGATAAAGCAGTAATGGATGGATATATAGATTTTGACCTAGCTCATTGTCAGTGTGTTTGAAAAGCTCCTGTAATACTGAAATTTCTCTTTGGGGATTAATAAAGCTAAAAACTTTTAATTAATTTGCAAAAAACAAAATGAATTTTTGGTGAATCGCGGTGGTGTAAGAGGAACTCTTTTAGATGAGCTGTTATTGTAATACATTCAATTTTGGGCTTGTAACAGGAACTCCATTTTACTGCTGTGATTTGATCACTGGTAGGGTTGCAAAAATATCATCAGTTGATTTTACTTCCCTCTACATTGCAGTCTCACCCCTCTCTCTTTTTGTGTGATGGTGGCTATATATATATATATATATATAAGCCTTGTTTTCTGAATTAACCTAGAGCAAGCTTTAACCTGAGAGCTGTGTGTGTATCTCATTATTCCTTTCTCTCCAGGTGCCCGGAGTGATCGCTGGACGGATCTGACTCAGACTGCACTTCATACTCACGCCTACCACTTCTGAACTTAAATTCATTTTAAAAAACTAACATTTATTTACAACGTGCGCTATCATTGAGCTGCTTTGTGGCCTGGGTGCTTGCGAGTCCATGGAGAACGCATTCAGGCAGTTTACAGAAGTACGCCATTTTCAGTTTATTTCTTTTTTCCAAGCTCAGGAAAAGAAAGTAGGACAAAGCTGGTGATACGAGTCATAATCGTGCCTTTTGTGGTTTTTGATTTGCTGTCGTAGGATCTTATCATGTTTCTGTAATGTCGATGCATTATATGCTTAAACATCATCTAATGTAGCTCCACCTGCCAATCATTTCAGAGGCTTTGTGGTCTGAAACATGCAAGTCCTCAGAGAAAACGTTCATGCTGCTTACAAACGTGTGAGTTTCACAGCTTCTTTCTTTCTCGCTGCGACTAAGTGGAGGAAAAAAAGAGGAAGAAGCTTCAGCCAAAGCGTCTCCTCGGTCCTATTTTAAGACACTTGAAACTTTCCAACTTCAAGCTGGACATCTGTGTGCAGATCTGCCTTTTGGGATGTTTTCGTTTACCTCGGCAACACCTCTGACCTACACAGGAGTGCAAGAAATGAACTCCGGTGATTATCTGAACACCTCGTATGATTATGACTATGGTGAAGAATTGATTGTGCATTGTCAACTGGAGAAATACGATCGAATCACCGGAGTATGCTGCATCGCCATCTGTTGCTTCAGCCTCCTCGGGAATGGCATGCTCCTCTATGCGCTGGCCCGCTTTGAAGATCTCAAACGGGTCACCATGTTCTTTCTACTCTGCTTGGCATTATTTGACATGCTGTTTACGCTGACGCTTCCTTTCTGGGCTGTTGAAAACCTTTCCGAGTGGATCTTCGGCGATGTCGCGTGTCAAATCCTAACCGGGGCCTATTTTGTCGGGATTTACGGAAGCCTCATTCTGCTGACGGCCATGACGGTCGACTGCTTCTTTTTTATCGTTGTGCGCAGCGTGTGGTTCACTCGCAGAAGAAGGCTCATCTGTGCAAGGGCAGCTTTTGCAATTTCGTGCATTATCAGTGTAGCAGCCTGTCTGAAAGATGCCCTGGCCTCCAAGGTCAAAACCACAAATTCCACCAGCAGCTGCGACGCCGTGTCTTCTCCCGATGACCAAGCAGGTTACTACACACAGTTTGTCATGCTCTTCGCCATTCCACTGGCGATCATCATCCTGTGCTATGGAAAAATCCTGCATACGCTCATGTCAAGCTCGGGACAGAGAAGGTATAAGACGTTGCTGGTCGTGCTGCTCATAATCATGGCTTTCGTTGTATGTTGGGGACCTTATCATATCGCCATGATCGTAATTTCGTATCCCAACAATGGGGATTGTGAAAAGAGAATTCAGCTCAACATAGCTTTCGTCACCTGCCGTATCTTTGCCTATTCCCACTGCTGTATCAATCCACTGTTGTTTCTGATCAGAGGAAGGTCCAGAAAAATCCTGTCCAGCTGTCTGTTCTGCCAGCCTCATCACAGGAACGCCGACCCGTCAGACAGGTCCTCTGATCCGAGTCACTTCAACATTCACCAGCGCTACAGCGCGGCAATTCCCCAAAATGTAACAGAGCTCAAATCACTTTGAGAAATGATCAACTCAGTAGTGGTGACTCGAAACTGGTGCATCTTACCTCTTTATGTGAGTGATTCCTTTTTTTTTGTTTTGTTTTTTTTTTTTTAAAAAAAGTGAAAATATTATATAGAGTGCTGTTTATATGGAAATATCCAACTTCAAAAAGCAATGTCATAATATCCTATATTATAATCTTCCCAGATAACTTTCCTCAGTGTGTTTTTGCATTAACGGATTTATGAGATAAAAGCTCCTTTTTGCACACAGAGATCTTTGGATGCATAAAGTCAGTTGTTGTTTTTTTTTCTCTAAAGGACCAAAAGAACTATTCCGAGTGATCGAGTATTTCTTCGAGTATTTTCTTGTGTTAGAGTGTAGTTGTGTTTTCATGTTCGATTGTTGGACTCATTTTATGCTTTATTGTCTCTTTTTTTTGTAATATTACTGTAAATCAGTTTAAACTGCGTTTCACAAAGACGTCCTATATAAATTCAGTTCATCGGAGTGAAATTCTAAAATGAATGTGCACTTCTCTGTTGGCAAAAATGAAACTATTTGACGGGGAGGAGAGGTACGCTGTTACAGTTTTACTTTTAGTCATGTTTCTCTTTTTTCTTTCGTTTGCAAAAGAAAAATTCCTTGCGCCGAATCATGCGGTGTTTTTGCAAAATGTATCCGTAAAACAAGTTATCTAAGCTCAGACCGTAAATAGAATATTATTATTATTATTATTATTATCTCAGCTTAGATATCATGTACTGCTTATAGGAAAATATCACAGCAATTTGCCAAAAAATTTTTTTTTTTTTTATCATTTTATGGTTACATTTAATATCATCTGTAGCTGAGTTTCTGTTGCAGTTTTGCGCAAATTAGAAGCAATATATAAAATATTTCGAAAAAAAACCCAATTGCTTATGCTCGGTGTTTCCACTGAGCGATGTTATGCAATTAAAGCGGAGGGTTTTTTTTCCCTCTTGCAATAGCTTCAGCTCTCATGATAGCTCTTACAGAGTGCTCTTTTTTTCTCCGAAAGGTAGCATTTCGCATTTGCTTGTCATGTCCTGTCATGTCACGTGACTTAAATACATACATGCTTCCGTTTCAATTTAGCAAAATATCACTTTATCGAATTGTCTGAAAAACCACCTCATGCAAGCGTGAAAGATTTTTTGTGACGTTTGGATTTTATTTTATTTTTTTTTAAATTCCCATGTTTCCATTACTCATTTTTTTTTTTTTTTTTTTTTTTTTTTTAGTTTAGAATTTCAAATTGCACATTAAGCAGATTAACGAGAACACGGCTAGTGAAACAATCCTTACGTTATAGCAGCTGCAAACAGTGTTAATGCCAATCTGTCTTTTTTTTCCCCCATCTATTGGCTTTCCTAAGCCTTGACACTGGAGATTCCTTCCGATGTCTTCTTATAGAGAATGTCATAATTCCAGCAACTGTACATTTTTCTTTAAGTCGTATCACTTTTTCAGTCAGTCTCAGATCATACGGAGTCTCTGTGAAGTCATGGTTACTATAAAAAACGCTAACATATTCAAATGAGCGCATTAAAATAAACCTTGCAGCCCGAACTACGATCAGAGCTGCTGTTATAGAAAATTAACCAACGTCCTCGGACCAAATGGAATTGTGGTATAAATATTTTTATTCAATTTTCAAAAGCATTTTTAACGAAAGTAGTTTGTACAGTTCTATTCTGTTGTTATTGTTTTTTTTTTTTACTATAGTAGATGGTACTGTAAATCAGGCTTAGTCTTCTCTCTGCAACTTTCAACTCGGCGCCTTTATAAATGCTCGCAGCTTTGTGTTCTATAAATATGTGTTCTCATTTTTATGGTACAATGGATAACAAATAAACAATAAAGTAATGAACTGTTAGTTTCAGCAAGATGTCTGATTAATTTAGACGGAGCTGGCGGCTTAGATCAGCTGTCAACTCATTAAAAAGCACTTTTCTTTCTTATAGATGTCAGAAAACTGCAGGTGTAGACGGATATATAAATCGCAGAGGAATTTAGACTCCGTCTTTTACTGTGACTATTCATATTCCTCTCGTATTAAAGCTGCCTCAGCCTCAGAAGCATTTTTTTCCCCCATCAACTAAACCTAATCTCTTGCATCTCAGGTTCACATCCTGAACAATGCTGACTAGTCGTCATGATACGTAGATATGGTGAACCACTGTGTGAAAAACTGGGCCACAAGCTTGATCTTGATCTTTTTTGCCATCAGCTTCATGGTATACCTTTCTTTTGTGGCACTACAGCCTTGCACAGTGCATATCTGGACGTCTGGAACGCCAAACCCATTTGTTTTGTCCACGTTTTGGTCGTCCAGCAATATCAAATTGGAAGAACCATCGGAGAGCTGAATTTCTGCTCATTTTTATCCCTACGTGCATCTTCTTTATTCATGTGACCTACTGTATATCTCATCAAACTTCTGCGATTAATCAGAGCCGCAGCTTTATATTTGATGTATTATAGTACACGAGGCTAAATTTGATGAGCTCTTAATAAGAAATGTTACCTCAATTTGCCCATGTTCAGGAATATTTTCACTTGCAATGGTATAATATTTTCCAGTATGGTGTTGGGCCAAATTGGATTTTCCACCTATATCATATACTTCATCTTGCTAGCTAAGTATGATTTCCTCAAACAGTGAATGTCACGCTTTGCTCAAGTCTTTGTATAGTAAAACTGGACATAAGTCTAATGACGTCAGTTTGGAATCAGATACTGACTGTCAAAATGTCCGTCATGCTTTTGCGCTGAATTCAGAATATTTCAATGCAATTTTATCCATTTTTCTGAAGGAAACCAGACTTGAAAAACTTGTCGCATACTTCATTCCATGAAAGCAGAGTTGTAGTTGAAAGTAGAAGCATAATATTGTATATTAGTTTTCATAGTATTATATAGTAGAAACTTTCAGATGGTTAAACACATCGTCTAAATTGTTGCATTTGAATTAGATTTAGCTCTCAGCGCAATACTCATCTCAAACTCTGTTTGACTTTATAACATAAATACAGCTGATTTTCTTTTTAAAGTCTGTTGAACCTCTTGATACCCATCAATAAATAGTTTTTTTACCTCTTTACTCTTTCTGTTTATAAGTACCTGATAATTCTTGTTCACGGTCTGCAAACAGGAAGAAGTTTCACACAGGAAAAGGAGTATATAAATACATATTGCATATAAATATACAGTAAGCAAATGTAAGAAAATGTGATTTCCTCATACGGCTCAATTTAAAGGAAACAGCTACTGGAGTAAAACACATGCTCATGTGCATCATATTGAAACCACAAAAATGAATCTGAGAGTCAAATCGGGAAGAATGATGACTAAGAGAAACTGATTACGCCAGAAAGAGTAGACATTCTGAATAGTGAGTAATGAATCTTAATGTACTATTATACTGTTAATATACTGTTATACAGTAGATGGCAGCAGTGGTCTGAATCATTTGGGGCATCTGTGGTTGTGCCATTCCATGCCAGTCAACCATTATGACTATTTTACCAGCACTATTACTGCATGTGAAAGTGGCCTGAACACGACGAACATGTGGCTCAGGTCTAAGAACATCTGGCATTATGCTTTGACATGCAGTGGACGGAAGTCCTAATCGGAATAAGCCCAGCTTAGTGTGAAAAATAGTAATGAAACAATGTGAGGTCATCTTAATTTGAATTCAGAAAAAAAAGTATAGATCTAACTTTGAACTAAACTCACAACTAGATTAACCATGCATTTTTTTTAAATTGCTACCTCAGACTTGAAATAAATAAAATGTTTTGAAAAGAATACTAATTATCTTATCATGAAAGTTATCATCACTTCAGCCTTAAAGTCAAAGTATTTTTGTCAAATATGTCATTTACATTCATTATTGGCAGGAATGGCTATTTATAGCTACTATAAAAAGTGAACTAACTTCCTGTAAGTATAAATATCTAAAATTATTACGCATCTGTCTTTAATATAATATAATTCTGTAATTGTAATTGTAAATTGATGGCTTATACGTGGAATAAAACATGTCAGGATAGGCTGTTTATGAAAAAGAATCAACTTCATGGTCATAACAGTAAGTATATCACTTCACCACCACCACATCACTGATTACTTTCCTATGACAGCATGCCCACAAATGTCTTATTACTTACATGCAGTATATCAACTGTAGTAGCTTTGTTAGTATATAGTTAGTAGAAGATTCAGATTGCCCACAATGTAGCTATTTCTGTTAAATAGCAGACTCTCGATCTATGCTTCATGGGGTGCTCAGACTCCACTTTGAGAACCGTTGCTCTTTGTAGCACAGTTAAACCAAGAGCTGTCATTTTGTTAAAATCTAGTGTGTACGTGAAACAACAAAAGTCAAAGTATAGTGTATTAGTTTGAATGTCGTTATAATGAATTTAATAGGCACTTAATCCAAAGTGATTTATCTGTGAGACAGCATTTAAAGAGCTTAACCAACATCATTAATTTTAGATACAATTTTTTATCTCCCATATTTTGAATGCAAAGGGGTCCACTGTACTTTAAGTGCAACACAAGATGGAACCTAATGGCTCATTTTGCATTTTACTGGGAATAGGGTTTGAACCCACAGATACCCCTTTTTCACCAACAGAGAACAGGTTCTTGATCCGGTTCTGTTCAGGACCCTTTGAACTGGGGTGCCAACTAGTAAACAAGCCTACATTTCCACCAGTTTTGGACCTTTGTAATCAAGGATGCCTCATCAATAGAGGGCGTTGCACAATGCACCATGGAAGTAAACAGTAGTAGTAAGATGACCCTATGAGCTTTTGTTCCGATATTGCAAATATTCGCTTTATCCTTTTCCAATGTGTTCTTCATTGCTGCGCTCTGCTTTCTCTCCAAACTCGAAAAAACACGCTCACTGATGTCATCATGGGTCACACTGGGAAAAAATGTCTTTTCAGGTTCCAAAGCAATTTATTGTTGGTCAAAATGCTCCCAACTGTTCAAAATTTGGTTTGTGCAAACCAGAACAGAACCCATTCCCTGTTGGTGGAAAAGGAGTAACAGACATTTGCCCATTGGATCTTAAGGCCAACATCTTAATCTTAACCACTTTGCTATTCTGACCTTCTTCTCCTGATGCTATGATTTAGATGACACGCCATCACCAGAACTCATACTCCAATTTTTAAATGAGTCCTTCATCAACGCGTTCTGTCAAGCGCTGCTCAATAATGCAGTACATCCTTTATGGTTTGCTTTAAGTAATTGCCCATTCTAGGACTTTGAATAACCCTTTCCATTAAAATCTGTTTCTGGCTACTTTTACAAGCAACAGAAAGCTCACTTCTTACCTACATCTAGGAGTGGGGCTTGAACCCACAAGGATCTTTATCCATTGGAGCATAAGTCCAACACCTTAACCACGCCGGTGCGTGAAGACAGCGTTAGAATGAGTCATACTGTTCAAACACTCATGGTCAGTAACTCCTGACTCTTGGTCAGTGTCACAGCGATTCCAGAGCTACAAGCTAGGATGTTCTCTGATGGCTTCCATCACAGTTTGTTTTTATGGTTTCCTTGTAATTCCTGGAGGCTATTAGGAATTTCCTCGTTACTTACATGATATATTTCAGCTAAAGCACCTACCAGGAGTGGGGTTCGAACCCACGAGGACATTCATCCATTGGATCTTAAGTCCAACGCCTTAACCACTCGGCCATCCTGGTGTACATTTAGTCATAGTAGTTGTCCTGCAGTAGTCAGGTCTACTGACTCATGTCAGTAGTTATCTGACATGAATGTTTTACCTGCACCATCTGTATATGTGCATCCACATGAGATGATAAAAAATATTTGCAGTGTATATTTAGACAGACTTCAACTGTTTCAGGACAAAATGCACTCAAATACCTAACAATGTGCCTCAGCTGTAAATTTTTTTTGCTTATACTCTATGTATTTGTTAAATATGAACATGTGCAGGTCTAGACATAACTGCCTAAGTAAGCATTTGATAAAGTAGGATGAGTGACAAAGTCTGCTGTTAGTTAACAGAATAAAACACTGCCGTCAAAAGTCACAGATATTAAAAAAAACCCACCTGAATCTGATCAGAGCAGTCAGACATAAATAGACTTGCTCACCTCCTAGAGCCAAAACCCAAGAGCTCCCCCTAGAGGCTGACAGGGCAGCCTCCACTTCAGAGCTCCCTCCAGAGGCCAACAGGGTGGCCTTCACCCCAGAGCGTTCACCCAAGGCTGACAGGACGGCTTTCACTCCAGAGCTCCCTCCTGTAAATAGGAAAACAAAGAAAGTGGCTCGGACTGCACTTTCTTCAGAATCTATGACTCGCTCGTTAAATGATGGGTGATCTTATGTCTAATGAATGACTTTTAATTACTTGTTTTCTCTGATGTCAACATCCTCGTAATATTGCACACTGCTCTATAACACCAGATTTTGGGCTGATTTTTCTTACACTCACTGGCCACTTTATTAGGAACACCTTGTTTATAAGTGAAGTCAGAGAAATATGGCCAGGCTGGTTTGAGCTGACAAGAAGGCTACAATAACACAACAAATACAACCACTCTTTACAACCATGGTGAGAAGAAAAGCATCTCAGAACACAGAACAAGTTGAAGCTTGAGGGTGGATGTGCTCCAGCAGCAGAAGACCTCAGATTTCACTTCTGTCTGCCAAGAACAGGAATCTGAGCCTACAGTGTGGTTCAGCTAAACTTGACAGAAAAGTGTCGCAGGTCAGATTCCTGTTCTATGGCCATGAAATTATGAAAAACATGCACTTGTTTTCTTTTTTGTTTTTTGTTTTTTTAAATTCTCTACAAAAAACATTATTTTGGTGACCAGTTACATAAATCCAAAAGGTAACTCTCTTAACTTCTAAAGCAAAGAGTTAAGAAAACAAAACTTTGACTCAGCTAACTTTTAAACAATGGTGTCACAGAAAAGATGATCATATCTTACAGGGTCACCAACTTTGTTTAGTATCTAGGCTACTGCACGTGTTATGCTTCCGAGGTGGCAGAACTTATCTCAAGCCAAACATGTTCTATAAATAGTTAGGGAACAGTGTAGGAGGGTGGAGCGTGGCTAAACCAACACACCACATCTGTTTCCTACTTTGTTGAAAGACATCCTCCTTCACTGTCTCCGTACCTCCCTGGCAAACGTGTTCCTCTCGTTTGTAGCCAGGAGCGAAGCAGCTGTTGTTTTCTACTCGACTGCGTCTCATCAGCCTTCTCTGGCCTCCGTCCTCCATTCTTTTCGGGCTACTTCTGTCTTTATTTACTTTCTGTTTTCTTCTTTAAGCAAGTCTTCAGTAATCACATGTTAAATTAGCCTTGCTTCTTTTTTATTAATTCATGTGAATTACTTGCTCTAGAAATATGTACACCTTCATATTTATTACACTGAAATGCACTGATGTGCGCTTACAGTAAAAATGAGTAAAAAATACGAGTGCATAGTCCAGTAAAAGTTTTATATACAGTATATAAAACATAAAGTTATTGTGCTGTTAAACATGTCAGGACATGTCAGTAAGGAATAAAACACTGTGTTCCTGGGTGTTCCAGTGACTTCCAAACCTGATGTTGATTATTTTCCTGTAACAGCACATCATAAAGTGCTTTATTCCTCCTACACTGTAACAATTTGCTAAGAATTATAATTTTAGCAATTATACAATGACATGTCATATTTTTATGCATTTTACTGCTTCATTCACATGCTCCTCAGATGCTCCCATTTCCAAGTCGTGAAGTCGTTCTTCCGACTTCGGTGTGTTCATGTGCTTTTAGGTTGCAATGTAGAAAACCATGGATGCCAAGTATTTACATACAGTGTTTAATCTTAATGAAACCCAGAAAGTAAATCGCTTGACTGATACAGTGACAGATGACAGTGACAGATTCCTTCCAAAAATGGAAGGGAAAAAAATCAACTTGCAGAAATCTTCACCATCATTTATTGTGTATTTTCTATTAGACTTGTCCTTGTTATTATACAATTTGTTGCTATAGAAATGATTATGTATTAGAATTAGTGCATTAAAAAAACCTGTGATGTGACTCACAGTCAGAGCTGCTCTTAGAGAAAATTAATCAACACCTCCTGACCAACAGAATCGGGAATTCAACAGTGTTCAAACTGAATCAGTTCTATACTTTTCAGTCGTAAAATGTTCACATTAACTGCATCATCAGCTGAGACCTGGTTCAAGACACACACACACACACACACACACCTTCCCATGTAACCCAGCTCGTCTACACCACTCTTCGTTCCGATTATGGGCTGTAACATTTTATTATTGTATTAAAAATCAGGCGGGGTAATACCAAAGAGTGACCTTCTGCTGCAAAATAAATGATCAGGCACCTGGTGCATTTCATATCATTTTAATAAGAGGCATCGTGCCAAGTCGCTTTGTTGTATGAATTCTAATGACTTTACAAGGAGGAAGATGAGGAGACTATTTATTTTCTAACAAGCATTGTGAATTTTTCAATGTACCAGACGCTATCACAAAAGTTTCTTTAGATAAAAGTAGCCGCAAAACAAAACAAAAAGCAGATTGTGATCGTTTTGTTCTCATTTTGAATCTGATCATATTGAAACTTATACTCATCTCAGAACTCTTATTCACTGCTTAGTTATACTGAACATCCTTTTAACACACTTAGTTCTGGCTTTCCATTATACGTTGGTAGGTTTGAATGCAATGAGTTATAATCGCACTATCTGGCGTCACCCAGAAGAAGATTTGAGGTTTGAGGCTGGTTCCTGTCAAGGTTTCTTCCTTAAGTTGTCTCAAAGAGATTTTCTTCCTTATGGGCATCTCTGTCTTGTTTGTTTGGATGTATGTTTCATCTGGATTTTTGTAAACCTGCTTTATGATAATGTTTATCATTAAATGTGGCATGGAAATAAAATTGACCAAAATGTTAGCCATCCATCAAATCTATCTGTCTATTTCAAACATGTACTTAAAAAAAAAACTTCATTATTGCCCAGACTTACTAAATCTATCATGTTAAGAAAATGAATATTATTGTCCCTATTGGAAGTTTTTATATATATCATCAGTCACCAAGCAGAGAACAGCAGTAGTGATAGATGTGGCAATCCCAGCTGACAGTACTTTCAGGAAGAAGGCACATGAGAAGACCAAGAAGTAATGGAACAGGTAAGAAACAGCTGGAACAGATGTGTGACGTTCCAGTGGTAATAGGAGTATTAGGTGCTGTGTCTCCCAACAGATTCCAGGTACAACAACTGAGGTACAGAAACTGTCCAGAAATGTGCAATTCTAGGAACAGCTAAGATACTGCGCAGAACCCTGAAACTCCCAGGCCTCTGGTAGAGGACCTGAGGTTGAGGAAGACATATACACATACCACCCCCCAAGTAGGGAATGATCGGGATTAAAGGTCCACTACGTAGAACTATTAGCAGAAATGGAATACAGTACTCATAAGTATGTTGTCATTAGTGTAAAATCACCTGTATCTATGAATCATTGTATTCTCGTAAGCTTAGAATGGCCCTTTATATCTACATAGGGAACGGGTCCCATTTCTGCGGGGGCCGCCAAGTTGTGCCGCTACAGTAACGCAGACCGGACAAACCTCTAGAGAGCGCCTTCTGTGTTTCATGTTTTTACAAGTGATTCCAGATGGAAGCACTGAAGGGATGACAGAGAAGAAGAAATGAAGACAAGGAAGAAGAAAGAAGAAAAATCAGTGTTTTCTGATGATGACTAACAAGTTGGGGCGGCACGGTGGTGCGGTGGTTAGCACTGTTGCCTCGCAGCAAGAAGGTCCTGGGTTCGATCCCCGGGTCACATCTCCAATGGATTTTATACACACGAGTTTGCATGTTCTCCCCGTGCATGCGTGGGTTTCCTCCGGGTGCTCCGGTTTCCTCCCACAGTCCAAAGACATG